>MU915352.1:0-15400 GCA_036418165.1 Cooperia oncophora
CCTCGGTGGATCACATATGCGTTGACACTATCCATATGCGATCCCCCCTAAAGGAGATCGATTACTGGATAGGAGCAGCAGGGTAAAAAAGTGTGACCTACCTGAATCTCCATTGGGCTTCAATAGATCCACGTTGATGTAAAAGTTGAGAGAACTGCTTCAAGTCTACATCCATTGACGTTGCTGTTTAAAACAAATTTAGTTAGACCTCACTATAGAATAACAATGCGGATTGACTCTGCGGAGGATAGGAAGGCGCGATGAGAGGCGCGAACGTGTAGAGGAGCACCCTCAAGTGCACACATCGTTGTGGAGTCACAACTGGAAGGGGGTTGTATATGACCGCGAAGAGGGTGGTCGAGTAAGCGCAAGGCTAGCTAAGAAGTGGGAGAAGCAGCGATACTCAGATGACGTACAGTTATTGAATGATGAAAGATTTCATGATCCTTGTTGTGAAGAACACCTGAGGAGGCACCTGAAGTCAGAGGCAAGCTGCAAGCTCAGAAGTGGGTAACGGGAGGTGATAAGAAATACCGTCTCCAAGCTCACACGGGGGACGCAATTAGGTCTCAGAGCCATGTATAAGTGCTACGCGTGGCGCATTCGAAGAGATTATTCAACATCGAAGAAATATTTTTCACCTATAAATTTGCTATTAACAGCAGTGGCAGGTACAAATCTGTTCCTGACATAAACGCAAACGTTTGATAACGCAGCTTGTTTTGGGCCATCGGTTTGGGAGAAATGGAATGGATAAAGTAGTTGGTGTCCCACGTGCTGGAGACAGCAACGATTCTTCAGGTGCGGATGTATGGCGCAAACAGAGGTGGTGCTTGGTTTCCCTTCCAACTTGCCTTTCCCTCTTTAGAAATTGTACTCTCAAAAATGTTATGCATTTCCAATTCAAAAGAAGGGTACTGCCGGAGTTTCTTTCACATTTGGCAAGATATCGCGAAATAGCGCGCTCCAGTGCACCAGTAGAAAGCGTGTCATAGCGCAACTTCTAAATGTGCGCAAACGCTGAGATTTGGATTTTCTGTTCCACGTCATCTCATTTTTTCAGGGAAAAGTTCTGCCGAGACCTTCTTTCTGGACGTGGGTCATATTCGGCAGAGCTTTCACGGAATGTGGTGGCATGCTCTGCTCCTTACCCCGCTGAAAGGGAAAAATCAATTCAACGAAAGATTTCAACACCTAATTACCAGGATATGACCACCTCGCTTGTAACCATGTATGACCATCAATGTGGATTTCACAAAGGCTAGCCAAGGAATCAAAGATCATTTGGACCGCACAACATGGCACGCCATCGCGTTGTGATCATTTCCTTGGGAAAAATACGACCTCCACTTATCCATCCTCAAGATGCCCAGTGCTAGCCTACCCAATTTTCTAGACTTTCCCGACTCCCACCAACATTCCCAGAGAAATTTCCTGGTTTTACAGCAAGAATTTTCGTTAGTTTGAGAAAGGGGGTGTCAGGATATTAACGTAGGGTGATGTCGGGATTTTAACTATTCATTTTCAGCTGCTCGAAAATAGTAATTAGTATTCGACTAATTTGGCATTCCCTTCTCCCACTGATCTCCCAACAAAGCGCCCCCCCCCTTTTATAGCGTCTCATGAAACAAGACGGAGATAGCTATCAAAAAACTTTTTTCTCTGGATCAAATAACGACCCCCCCTCGCATGTGAATCATCACAGCGATTGACATGTGCCTTGCCGCACAAGCCCGCGAGAATTTTGATGATCGTCGGAACGAATACCCTTTAGATCACAAGAATGCTGAGTTGTGGGCAAAAGTCGGACCACGGACGGGATTCGAACCCGCATCTTCCACAGCATGCGGGTTCGAATCCCGTCCGTGGTCCGACTTTTGCCCACAACTCAGCATTCTTGTGATAACTTTCGGATCGCGCACTGCGGCGTTAAACAGCAGTTATCAAACAATAACAAATTACCCTTTGGATTCCCTAAAATATCGAATGAACACCAAGGTAACTGTTAGCCCGATGACAGGTTTGTTCATAGAACTTCCCACGAGAGCGATAAGTAAGTGCATCTCCTTCAAATCTGAAGTATACTAGACTACTTTGACCGTGGACTACCGCAAAAAGAAAAAGCGGGATCGTTGCTAGGGACCCTGTTTCAGGAATTCGACAATCAGCAGGTCAGGTGATGGATGTGATAGAGTACAGTGGGAGCCGCTTTCCAGTAGGGCCCAGCTAAGCTACCCATCACAGGCAGTATATTCGGAAGGAAAAGACTTACAGTTCCACAGCAACGGCTTGTCGAACAGGAACTCCTGTCTTTCCATCTTTCTTTCGAATTTCCGTGGAAGAGATATGCATGGCGTCGTTCAACATGAAGTTCTGCGTTCGGATCTTCCGCTTGCCACAAATAACTACAAAATCCGATTATACCCGATTTGTCACCGCAATCCGGTCGTCCCGATCTCGATTTCTGTTAATTATGTGTTATGACGGGACGTAAGTGCCTCAAAGACGGTGCCGCCACGAGCGGCTAACCGCCTAATCGGGCAGCCTGGTTACGGTAATCGTTTCTTAAGGTGAACGCAGCATGTGTGCGTGGCACCTGGAGCTGTGGGTGGTCGGCACGTTCCACAGTGGGCTAGTATCCACAGGGAAAAGGCGGCTTATTTCTGATGATCCTCACACCTTTGACACCTGATAGCTGTTGACCGGTCGGCCTCAGAAGTGTAAAAAAATTGCAAGCTATTTGAAAAAATAGATCTTGTTAGCAGGCTTATCAGCTGGCAAACAGGATTACTTATTTATTTATTCGTTTATTTATTTATTTTATCATCTTTGTTGTTCCATTTTTCGAATTTGTAACAGAGAAATTATAAAATGCCACTTTAATGGGGAAATGGATCTACCATCGGTTTCGCCTACGCACCATGTTCAATCTCTTCGACATTTCCACTAGGGCACTTCCTGTACCTAAGGAAGTTGCAGACTAGGACCACCCCAAATCTCCTTCACTTGTACAGCCCCCTTCCCATGCTACCTACCGAAAATGCCTACGAGGTCCTCGGGACGAGCAGTCAATCTGCCTCCCGCCTCTCCAACGGAGTCTCCCAACGTTGTGTATAGCGGCATGAAAAAGGAAAAACAAGCCATCAAATTTTTTGTTTCCAGGTACGACCCTTTCCCCCAGTGACGACCCCAACTGGAGATTCCCCAGTGTGCGACCTTCCCGCACTGCTCCATATCAAGACCACTTCTGAGCAGCCATTTGTGAGAAATGGTAGGGACGACTGAAAGCGCATGCAAATTGAAGAACAGGGGCTCAGTAAAGGTCACCACAAGCTTCTATGAGAACAATTATTACTGTAAACTACGAAAAACTTCTCGCTCTGAAACTAGCCTCTTCTTTCCCCTTTCTTCCCTCTTTTGTATACATGGATATTATCTTGTAGTCACTCTTGGAGCCCCGTATCGCCTCCATTCTTGTAATCCTCTCCTGTGCTAACCGCCCGGACCAAATACCGGGCTTCCAAAGCTTCTAAGGCGGGCGCTAGGGCTTACTCGAGCCGCTGATGGTGTCGGGCGTGGTTCCCCAAGGATAAGTAGGTTGATTAGCTGTGGACGCAATGAACTATGTCTAACACCGACGAATTAAAAATTTGAGATTGAAATGAACTTGCATAGACTTAGTTTCGCTGTTGAAAACTCTATTGTTCTTGTGAGGCGGTCTCGGTGGCGAGGGGCTATTCGCATTTTTGCTACTTCCATCGAAGATTGCGGTTCATATAGAGAGCTCTGTGAGCTTACACGTGTCTTCAGCAGGTTTCAACTATGGGTAGCCTAGTACGATAGCCTTCGCAATGTTTACCTATGTTTTACCGACAGTGAGTTCATGTAAAAGAGGAATCTGAACACACGAAATGGCAAATCCCTCCCCCCCCATCGCTAACTTGCCCGCTTCTTTCAGTCCGATTTCTCTAAAGTAAAGCGTTTCAACAATCTTCACTCCTCACAGATCTCGGGTTCAATAATGGCTAACTGGAGCCAACGCTCTCTGGGCGAACGGTATTCAGGCGATGCGCGAACGTGGTTGAGCCTCGTCGGCGTCAATGGAGCGCGGTATTCGATCCTCAGTAATTAGTTGGGCCAGAGTGACGGGGCCGTCGTGATAAAATCAACACCAAAAACGCGCGGCCGACGTTAAACGCAATAAACGAACGCATCGTCAACGACCGAGAAACCGATTAGCGGAAGTTATAACTTAGCCGCTCGGCATGGATTATACCTTCAAATGCACATAAACTCTTAACGCAATAAATTACCAGAAAAATGACGTAGTGTCCATTAGACAGCGCAACTTATTTCACTTCAGCGCTTTATTGGGTAACCATTTCTCGGTGCTAGAGTGGACACAGTGGCGCAGTAGCGCAAGGCGCTGTTGCGGTGAAGTTCATCTTCCATTCTTTGTGACCCTTTTCAGCAAACGAGCCTTCTGTTCCTCCAGACTAAAAAGTTTTGTGTCGTCACCTTGAAACAAGGGAATCCGCTCAACTACATATAAATGACTCTCCTTGGGCGTAACAACATGAGCCACCTACAACTACTCAACGAACCTGAATGGTCGTGAATGCGTGGCGGATTGCAGAAGGAAAATTTGGCAGCGCTGAGTACTGCCAACTTGTTGATTTTCTTTGCTGATTTGCTCGTCATACAATTTTTGATGTGCTTTTCTTCTTTTCACTTAATTTACTTTTATTACTATTTTTTTCCACACTTCTTCAATGGGATATTGGCATTGTAGTAATCAAAAAGGGAAAGAAATTGACAAGAAAACGCGCACTGCATGTAAAATCTCACGCGCCTAGAGCCAGCTGGCGCGGACCTTTTTACCGCGCTCGCTTTCATTGCATATCAGGTGCAGTACTTCCCTCCTGGGTCTTTTACCAAAATGAAGGAGCGAGCACCTAAAGTCTTCAAAGGCCAAATGTAGATGGGGGTCGCCTTTTCTCTATATCTGTCGAACTGCTCAGAGGTAAATTTCTCCGAGCACGAGAAAATCTCTCCCTATCGAAGAGCGGCTTTTTCTAAAAAGTTTGACTTACCTCTCCATATCTTCGACGGCTAAAGTGAAAGACCGGGAAAAGGGTAGGCAGGTTGGGAAGTTTTGGGGAGCTTTCCAGGGGTGTGGTATCAGGATAGGATAGGAGCAATAAGAGTGGAGCTTTGGTGGAGTGGTAACTGACATTGCTATTTCAACATTTCACAGATGGCTTGACCCGAGATGCATTTCAGGCGCTGGGTCCTAATAATTCGGCCTTTCGACGGAAGAAAATGGTCGCTATTGAACTCTTGCTTACAAGATTTTCACAACAGCAATTAGATAGCTAAAACCCAACTGCTTGTTGGAAATGAGATTGCTCTTGGAAAGTGCATCATAGACAGAGACGTTGTGCTTCGGAAACCGTCCCAGCGGAATGAGTCGTTGTAAGTCGCATAGGGAGGGGGGGGGGGAGAAACTGCCTCTGAGGAAATTCGAATGTTACTTGCTGCCTAGGCATTTCGGTTTCCCGGTTTAAACGCTATTTTTCTTGTAACAATTCGATTGTACATTGTTCTCGGCACTAATTGTCTTTCCTGAAAACGGTTTTTGACGTTATAGACAGGCACATCATCGTTGGCCTTCCTCCCGAGGAGAGGGGACGGGGCTGAGGGGAGGGTTGTATTTGCTCGTTGTTGAGAAGGGGAGTCGTATTTGCCTTCTAGCCTTCTGAAAGACTTCTCTGGGGGGATTGTATCAAGCCACCTTTACCAACCCCCATTGGGGGGTCGTAGGACATCCACCGAAATTCCCACCAATGAATGCGCTTTTTTTAAAGGTAAAGGTGGAGGGTGAATGTTGTCGCTTCCCTAGATACCATCCCTTTCGAAGCAGCTGTTTTACCGTAGTCAGGCACTTGAATTGTGACGAAATTGTGACAGTAAATCATTTAATTATAGCGATTACTATGTGTTGCT
Organism: Cooperia oncophora; assembly: GCA_036418165.1. Lineage (NCBI taxonomy): Eukaryota > Metazoa > Nematoda > Chromadorea > Rhabditida > Trichostrongylidae > Cooperia > Cooperia oncophora. The sequence goes on from MU915352.1 coordinate 6,007, forward strand.
ATGAGGAGCGACGACCTCCCGAGTGCCTCAGGAAGACTGCCGTCGGCGTGAAACCAGTGGCGAATCTCAGCTCGATCGACACTGAGGTTTTACGCCTTACCTGCTATGTTCAATTGTCAGTGCATTTTTGGCGGAATGTATTAGATTTCTGAGAGTTTCACTATTTCAAAGTTTCTCAAAAAGATTCAGATGCCTACTTTTGGCCTTTTGGTAAGTTTGGGTGTTTCCGAAGTTTTTAGTAAAATGCAAGCGAAAATGGTGAAAACTGTGAAATGCATCTCACAAACCATTTCAACGCCCTGAAAGGGCTATAAAATGAGCTTAAAAAATTAGAAAAGCCTATGGCAGACATTAAAGGAAGAGCAGGGCAATTTGTGTCTCCTTGTTTTGTAGACCTGTAAACATTTTGCGAAATTCTTGTGAAAGGCCTGTAAGACTCTTGTCTAAAACATGGCCCGAGCTCCTTTTCTCCAGCATTTCTTTTTTAATTTTCTTTGTAGAGCTTAGCTACAGAACAAGTACGGAGAAACGATTCCGAACTCTGCGCCTAACCAGGGGTGAAGAGCTCATCTGGGGTTGGGCGCAGGGCAAGGAGTAGGATGAAACACTTCTCTTGTGTAGAGAAAGGTCACAATCGTTCCTTGTGAACAGCATCGCTCCCTCACCTTGGTGTGGCTTATTTTATTTATTCCTCGGTAAGATGGCCTCACAAGAAGCAAATTATTGTAACTATGCCAGTTGTTGGAGATATTTACGACGAGCACATTACACAATACTCCTGCACTTTGACAGAATTCACCAAAATGCCCTCTCTTAGCCAACTAGCGTCTTAGGCAGCGTTCAGACTTCGCGACGGCAGCGCTTCGTCGCGTTCGACGCGTCGATGCGCATGCTTTCGACTGCATCGATCGCGTCGAACGCGCGACCGAAGCGCTGCCGTCGCAAAGTCTGAACGCTGCCTTAGTGACTACTTGATTTGTTGGCTGGTCAGATGTGATTGTAACGTTGCTGATCCTGATTTGTGCTGTTTTATTTGCTAATATTGTCGATGCAAGTTGTTGTGATGAAACTGCGATGTACTGCAATGGTGCACTCTTATACGCTTCATCTCAGAGATGGGGTAGGCGTGGCTGCGTTCTCCACTTAGGATGCGTTTCTCGTAGAATGTTTGCCATTTTAGAAAACTGCTACCTTGTCCTGTGGCTAACAAATACATAATTACAGTTGCCTGAAAACGGCAATATTCCATTGAAAACGCAGCCGCGGTCACGTCCGAATGAGTTACGCAGCCACGCCCTGTCCATCTGAGGGATATGGACTGAACTTTAACATCGTGATATGATGCTATTGCTTAAATTAGAATAAATGTCTATAACCTTCCCATTACAAGCACATCTCTACAGACAACATATATTGAGCTCAGGCATTCGCCACATTCAATACCTGCCAGAAAATTAGGGTTAACAAGGATCATCTCTAGAGGTAAAAGGCGATAAGACTGAGAAGTGGCTTTTCACCAACAGTTTATCAACAGCGTGCCGTAACAGAAAGTACGACCACTCCGCCAGCTTTCTCTTGTGCTCAAATACAGGCCTTTCCCCACAATGAATACTTTTGTTATGTCCTTCCACGTAGTGTTCTGCCTGTCCGGGGGCATGCACTTGCTGACAATGCGCAGTCAAGCGAAACGGGAACGAGCGCGTGCATAGCCGGCTGCACGCCGTGTTTGATACGTCTAAGGAGATGGAGAGTCGTGGCACATTCTCCGATCAAAAGTGTACAGGAATGGAGCAAGGAAGGTAGTGATGCCTGCAAGCAGACTCCATACTCTCGCGCTGCCGCACGGCCAACGAGACGGCTAGCCACAGTCAAACGCGCTACTTGTCTGCGCTCTATCACTTGTGATTATCTACCCCTGAATACGTGTTTCGCTGCTAGACCTCAGTGTGGACGCAAAGGACGCATGTTGAAAACAGCTTGGGCGGAGTATGGAGATGGCACCAGGTTCACTGGCTACGGGCTCACTGGCGCCTATTCCATGCTGTTTTGAGCGGCTCGAGGTGTGTATGCTATGAGAATCCAAGCATCGAGAAATCTTCTTCGGGTTTTGATTTTCCCGTTTCGCTTATGAAATATGTTTCGGCATACTCTGTCTGCAGGAGAATCTCCGACAGGGTAGGTTCGCACCTCGGGCACATCGTTGTTGCGGAATCCCCGACGGGGAGGGTCGTCTGGTTTGCGCTGCAGGAGAGGGGAAGGTGAGAAAAAGAAAAATTGCTTGAGAAAATTCCATTTTGATAGTTGATTTTGCCTCCTCACGGCGTTGGTAAAGGGGGGGGTCGTATTTACTTTGTGGCCTAACGTGAGTTGGGTAGTTGACTTTTCCTGATTTTCCTGTATTCAATGGTGTACTATATCGCTCCCCCTTCCCGCTGGTCGATTGGCATCGATTTGAAGGTGAGGAGGGAGAGGCTGGAGGGGAAGGGGGTCGCACCAACCCTCCCCCTCCCATAAAAGAGGGGTTGCCACTGTTGGTAGGGAGGGTATTTACTTTCTAGGCCTTTCTAGGAGTGGGGTAGTGGTTGATTAAGTTATCTGATTTGCTGTTTCATGCGATACTATATACCCCCTCCCTCCGCTCGACAGCGAAATTTTTGGGAAAAAGAAGGGAAGTTCTTGAAAAGCGGCAAGAAGTTGGGGAAATTTTGAGAATTGTAAGAAGGAAGGGGGGGGGGCGTCTTTTTTGTCTTGCGGCCTTTTCTTGTTTCACATTGCAATTTTACCCTCCCCCCTGCGCTCGATGGCTTGATTGTGAGGAGGGACAGAGGCGAAAAAAAAGAGGGGGGGGGGTCGGGAGCTGTCGTCACAGACTCGACTAAAATGTCCCAACCAATGATGTGCCCTGTCTTGCTGACCGCTTAGTAGACTGCGAGTACTCGGAAAATTTGTAAGGATAAAGAGGCGTGCGGAGGATGAGGACCCTACAAGACCACTTTTACTTGTCTCGACGCCCGTCTTCTGCCAATAGCACAGTTATAGCGTTTACAAGCCTTGAAATCTCACATGGCAGAGTCACTGAATGAATAAATAGCTCTTTTCTCCAAAGGATCCCAGTCCGCGAAAAAAAATCTGGAACATTTGGAAAATCTCCTGACAAGGGAAATGGTCTTGGAACTTCCATGAACTTTGAATGCCGAGACCTAGATCCATCGATAGGCTTGAATGCTGCTACGAGTATGCAGAGCAAAAGTGCTACGGGGACCTCCCAGCGAGATCTGGGTGGTCAACGTTTGAGCTCTGGTTCGTAAGCGCTGCTGATCGATGCTTCGGCAGTGCCACCGTGGCCTCGTGGTAATGGTCTCGCTTTCAAGTCAAACGCATGCGGGTTTGCATCCGGTTGGCGCGAAAATTTTTGCTTCGCTCCGTATAAAAGCTTCAACTCTAATTTTCGAAATCTTTCCGAATTTACGGCCCAGCAGGGCAAGTAGATCAAGTACATCAAGTATACGACGTACTCGATCTAGTATGGATGTGGTCATATCTGCCCTCTCTGAACATATTACCCATCCGACAATTCAAAGTTGTAGCGAGAAGTTCGTTCATGGGAGATTTCGACCCCCTGAACACGATACTCACATCCTCGACGAAAAAAACGTTCGTGCGGGCGCAAATTTCTATTCTGGGCATTTTGATTATACGATGGGTAATATGTTCTAGAGGGAGATTATGGTTGTATCGGATGGTAGGATGTCAGATGAGGCAAGAAGATGACCAAATCCACACGTAGATCGAGTATGTCGTATTACTTGATCGACTTTGATTTACCTGCCCTGGGCCGTAGATTTCGTAAGAATTCAAAAATTAGAGTTGAAGCTTTATAGCGGGAGCCGAGAAGCAAGAAGTCTTTCGCGGCACAACCGGAATGCAACCCATCAAGCGTTTGGCCTTGAAAGCGAGACCATTACCACGAGGCCACGGTGGCACTGCCGAAGCATCGATCAGCAGCGCTTACGAGCCAGAACTCAAACTATGGCCACCCAGATCTCGTCTGGGAGGTCCCCGTAGCACTTTTGAATCTGCATATTCGTAATCAGCATTCGAGGCTCTATCGATGTACCTAGGTCTCAATTCAAAGTTCCATGGGAAGTTCAAACCATTCCCTTGTGAAGTGTGAGAAATCTTTCTCCCGACTCAGAGAAATCGTTGAATCTTCATATTCTACAAGTAACCATACTTCCGAGCTTACAGTGGCGCAACTTTCTCACCAGCAACTTCAAATTTCAACTGACATACCCTTCGTCCCAATTATTTCCCGTGGGAACGGACCATAGCGCATATCCGGGTAAGATTTTCCTTATCTATACCAATTATGATGATGGCGGCTTAGCAAAGCAAGCGGCGCCATTTGAACGCTTAGATCGGGCTACGAGAAGTTCTCACGCCTGTTGCGGCGAGTATCCGCCAGCGATCTTCCTCAATTAGTGTGCTAAGCGGCTTTTAAGAACAGCCAATGCCACATTCTTCTGTAGCTCAAGGGCCCATGGAAGTCAAGATGGCACCTCGAGGCTCCGCACATTGCAAGGTGGTAATCGTAGCGGTACAGTAAAAGATAAGCGACGAGTTGTCCTCGGGACAAGCGCACACCGTAACCTCGTAGCCCTTTAATTAGAGTCGGCAAAGTTACTTGCATCAATCGTTGCCGTAATCGATAGTACAAATGTGGGTAGGAGCTTGAAGATAAGCTTTCTGATCATTCGGCGACAATGTGGGAACGTGGAAGATTCAGGGTCTCGCGAAGGGGCTATAGGAAATCGTTGGCAAGCTTCAAGTATCCACAATTTCAAAAAAACCACCTTAAGTGGTTATGCAAGAATTTCAGATATTTTCAACAGCTCTTCACTCCCTTGTTCTTCTTGGAGTTATTCTAACCGATCAATATCGAGCTCAGTCTCAATCTACCGTACACCGATCCATTGCCACCTTGCGGAAAGCCCCGAGGCCCTATGTGAGAGCTTTGAATTCCTACGGTCACTCAGTAACGACTCGCTAAGAGCTTCAGAAGAGCCGCCGCCCGCCCGTCACCTCATCATTTGAGGAAGATCGCTGGTGGTTACGAACTGTTCTGGACGTGAGAGCTTGGCATAGCCCCAATAGGAACACAAGAGCACACCGCTTACTTTGTTCAACCGCTGTGATTATATCTAAGACTGAGAAAAAGAAGAGCCCCAGCAAGATTTGCTCATTTTAGCGAGCCTCTAGGGCGGCAGATAGGTTGGAATGGGCATGAAAGAAAACTACGGCAAGACCCGAGGAAACCCTCAACTCATTCTTACCAAGGCCAAGCATAGTTCAAAAAGCCTCAACAAAGTAGGGCTTTATCCGAGCTCCCAGCGAGGGGGTCATACTGCAGGAATAGGAAAGGTGCGGAAGTACTTGTAGAGAGATGGGATTTCGTCTCTTCTGAGCGGTGATGCTCTCCAAGCGGTCAGCGAGTTACTTTTTTTTGAAATTTCGAAAACACGGTATTTCATCGCGAAACGTGGTGGCCGTCATATGACACACCCCAGTGGGTCTCAATAGTGACCTCTGATCACACCTACCGCTTACGGAACCCCCCCCCCGTTATATTTAAGCGTCTACCCGCAATTCTAACCGTCGTAGCATGTTGTAGTTGAGGTGAGCCTGAAGCGGGAAAAATCGAGAAACACAGAAACAGAAAAATGTTTTCAATATCAACTACGACCATCCTCTCACCCCGCCACCCTGCCCTCCCTCCTCTCCCAGCAGGGCCAGAAATACAACCCCTGATAGGATTTGCTCAACGATGTTGTGCGCTGTATGGACGTGAAGAGGTATTTAATAAGGTACGAGAGTTGGAATGTTAGGTTGAAGTCCTCTTTTGAAGGGATCGGTGAGAGAGCAGGGGCACCTACATAGCGACCGATGCTTCTCATCCCCAGGGTTAAGCATGGACTCCCCGCAACAGAACGAGCAATATTTTCCAAGAAATTTCCCATTTTCGTGACGATTGCTCGGGCTCTGCTGACTAAGCCTTTGCTGACCCCCATTTCCTGGTCCGTAGTGGTAATTTCGACAAGAGAATCGGCGTTGCCGTCCACCTTGCCGAGTCCTTAGAGTTCCCTCTGGGAACCTGAGCTTGCATTCAGGTGCAATATAAGCTCAGCCCGCAGCTATCAAGATGATGAAAGTTCAAATTTCAGCCTTGACCACCAGCCCCAGCCAGCAGCCATGTGACCTTTCGGAGAACCACATACCGCTTTTTTACGCCCCACGCACTTTTAGCAACGTTTCCCTGCGAAAATTCCTCAGAGAAGTCGATGGCCGGGAAGTTTCCCTGACAGGAATGATGGCGATGGCGATCGTTCGATCACGGTTACTTCGTGTTATATTACCGAACATTGAGCGCAATTAACCTTGACTCGCTACCTCAACCGTTGATTTAGTGCCGCTCAAGTCGAGAGACGTTACTCGCTATCGGCAAATCTATACTGCTTCACTCACTTATTTACAACTTTTTTTTGACTATTACATGTCACGAAGATATACGGTATCCCAGTGGAGTAGGTCTCAGAAACAACCATGAGGAAGATGGCTACCACGCCATAAAGCTTTCTGACGGAGAAAGTGCTATTCGAGAAGAGACCATAGAGAAAGAAAAACATGGAAACTAATATGAACCTCATCGCGGCCCCCCGAAAGCAGCCCAGTATGAGCACTGCGGGTTTGGGGTATCCATCAGGTCACGCACATGCAGTTCCTTACAATACGGACAGATCACAGACAGAACACTGCTCAAGCTCATTTCAGCCCTAAAACTCGAGAATCGCACAGATTTGATCAGTGCTAACTTAAAAGTGAAATCTTCAGCTTTACCGCGAGAACTTCAGATCTAATAGCGAGATTCCAGCGATGCGCGGCGCTATCCTACCACTGCCTTGAGCTGGGGCACTCTGCACTTTCGCTGGTCCATTTTACTAATTCTTTTTAAAAATTATACTTACACCTTTCTCAGGACTGTATGTAGACTCGTATCAAGCGTAGAAAAGATTCTGCTCTTCCATACCTTCTTAGGATTCACCGGGGTTCTAAAAGGAGTCAGCGGCATATTCGATGAAAGCCAGAATAACATGCCCCACACAAAGAACGATCCGCCGCCGGTTTACGAAACACTATGATGAGCATCATGCGAGTTGGATGGAGTGATCGGCAGAATGAGCACGAGTGGGTTTCCCATGTCGGCAGAAGAATCTGTCAGTGGCCTAGTTCAACTCGTCTGGAATTCCATAAGGTGAAGGCCTAATCGTCCCCTATAATCACACAAATTGACTGAAACCATCGTCTCCGTTAATAACAGAAACTTGGAGAGGATCCAGAATTTTCTGGTACATATAAAGAGCTTATATTCGGTGCTTCGGGTATAAGGTGTGGTAGCTGGTGAGCCACGATATTGGTAAAAAACAGGTAATAACTACAAAAACGTCATTAAAGCAGCATAACACTACAATCCTGCAGGAAGTACATATTTACCTTGGGTAGTGGCAACATAACAATCACACGATCATCCGATTTGGCAACCTCCAGCGCAAATAGCAACTTGTAAACGCCTCAGGTAGCCCTCTATTTTAGCGCACAGTGCTCTTTGAGGTATAGTCTCCGATTTTACACAGTGAATTCTTCAGAGCATCCACTGATCAAAAGTCAGTTGTAGTACATGCCACTCACCGCTCTCTTTGCGGAGCCTTTTTGGGCTGACTATTCTGCCACTTAGGTATTTTCACCCTTGCCGCTGGGTCGATCAGTTGGTGCCGGACGTGTCTCGGAGTATAGAGCACCTTCTTCTACACCGCTTGGACTGTTATGTAGTATGTAGCTGCATAGGCCAAGTCAAAATGGTCCAATGATTCCCTCTTACTTATTTAAGTAAGTAGAACACATATGTGCATGGGATGCAGTAGAATGCATCCCTGGGAGATTTCTTGACAGCAAAACGAGAGAAGAGGAATCCAAGTTGTATTGTGAACCAGATTTCTTGCATTATAGGGCGAACAGTTTATAATTGACGATAGCGTTGCCGAAACCTCATTTTCTACTAGTAGATAGAATGCAGTCGGTGGAATTCCTATGGCCAGACATTCTACTGCCAGTAGCTCCACAAATCCCACCAAAGTTACCCTACAAAGAAATGTGGAACAGTACAGGAATGCTAAAACACTCCTCACCGCTTTGAACCCTCCCTCCCCCCTCATCCCCGCCTCGATGAAGGTTTCACCGCATAAATTTTGTGAAATGGCCATAAATCCAACGACCAGTATCGTTGCCAAAGGGGATGCCATGTGTTTGTGGGCTCATTTGCAAGTCGTCACAGCTAAATCCTGGTCAGCCGCAATTCATAAGCCAGAACGCCTGACACATAATCGATGTGCCCAAACAGGAGGGTTCTATCAAAGGAACCCCCTTTTGAGGAACATCCCTGGCTTCTTCGGTCCCTGGAAAGGGGCTGAAGAAAAACCACTGTTGCTGCTACTACTGCACGTCTCGTTTTTGTTGTTTGTGGCGATGTGGCGCCGTCCCCGATGAACGGACGGACGACGGAGGGATGGACGAATGGTTGGTTGGTTGGTTGGTCGGCTACGTGTCCCGTCTGTCCGTACTGAATCTCGGCGGACGTTGTGCGATTTTATCTACAAGGCTGACACGTATTTTGCCGACCGTGAACATTCATGTACCGTAATCGCAAAGAGACGTATTTCATGTGTCGTGTGACCTAATTACACTCAAAGCCATGAAGGCTCTGAAACGACAAGACTTGAAGAGGTGCAAGAGGCGAACGATGGAAAAAACGAGTCTACGTAACACTGCAAGAACCCCTCAGTTGTCCGGAACAGGCCTTTTGAGAAGAGATATATGGGTAAGCAAAACATGTCACGCTTCTCAAGACGTTCCGGGAAAGTTTGGTTTGTCCCAGAAAATGCACGCTTTAGAAACGTCGTTAAGGTCTGGGCCTTGGACTTCTTCCCGGACGACGGACGGAACTCTAGATATGATCAATATTGGTTTTGTCACACTTAGCGCAGCGGTATGAGCGCAGAAACACAACCCAATGGGTCACTTCTCCCAATCGGGATAACAGATATCTTATTGAGTGCATCAGCCAAGGCAGGGTATGCTCAATGTTTGGAAGATGGGAGCGGCTGATTGTAACAGTATCCTGCTTTGATAAAGCCCCTTTGTATATGAATCTTCAAAAAAATCTTTCTAGAGAACCTTAAACTACGTGAACTTGAGCAAGCGAAACAAACTGAATGGTCCCGGTCAGGCTGACCGGTTACGAACCTCAGTAGATGAAGGGATAGTACAAGCACGTGAAGGGATA
>MU915353.1:7222-18240 GCA_036418165.1 Cooperia oncophora
CTTTCGAGACCAGGTAGCAAACTTCTTTCAACAGATTAAAATCTCGAAAGGAACATGTAAAAAAGAATAAATGCGCTTAGTTATACTCGTTATCCCTGAGACGGGGTAGGCGTGGCATTCGAACATGGCACAGAACTGGTTACTGGATATTTCAATTTGAGACAACCGCCATCTTGTTCTTTGTTGGACAGAGACGTGACCACATTTGGGTCAAAATGAAAATATCTCTCCAAAAGCATAGCCACCACGACGTTTAGTTGAAGTACGCAGCCACGCCTACCTCATCTCAGGGATTTCGAGTGTACATGGGCAAAGGGATGCACCGTCATTATCAGGAAGTTAGTCAGAGGAGGAAGGGGGTGAGGGAGAGGGTCAGCGCTGCGTAGGCCCTGGCGCGGTGCCAGCTCCTTTCGGAACATTCAATGAACGCCCGAAGTCGTAACGATTGATAAAGCTGAAACGTTCGAGCTGAATTCAGTGAAAACGACTGCATGGCAGTTGCTTGTGTGCAACAGAAATTCTGGGAGCGCTGCGTGGCGTGTAGCTAGGTTGTGGGCCTGGCTATATGCCAAGCAGCACTTCCAGACTTCTCTTCAGGAAGTCATCACAAGAATGCCGAAATATGTGGAAAAGTTTTGGCCCTAGGCGAGAAAGGAACCCGTACCTTCCACTGAGCGGAGGAGTGCGGTATCCGTTACGCTACTTTTTACCCCAGGATAGGTGGGTTCATATCTTGCCTGCTTTTTCCCGTATAATTTGCAGTAATCCATTTTCAAGGTAACCCGAAATCAAGTCTTCGAGGAACTTTGTGGGGCGTTCGAGGGAACAATCTCAATTGTTTTGGACTTCTTCAGGCCCTGACGAAGGCGAGGAAGCCGAAACGTTGGCCAATAAATCATAAATTATAAAAATCTTGGACGGCTCAAATTATCCACCCTGCTTGAAAATACGAACAATGCCAAGCCCTTAAGAGAAGGTCGCTCCTGGTCGATCCTCCGAGGAACTTTTGGCGCATTTCGCATTTTTGGGGCTTTTGCCACACATTCCCTTCAGGCAGTGATAAGAACATATGGTACACCACGTTGATGCACTATGATCATTCCAAATTTTTCATGAAAGACAGTACGAGCAGATGACTGCGAGCAGGACTTCTCCTATTAAAAATCTCCATCCAGTTACGGAGGTGCAAATATGACTGTGAGCCAAGGAATAGGATACAGTCTTAAGTACATATACGAGCGCTGACGGGCCCACCATGCGTTGAAGCTTGGATGAGCCCTCAAAAGCATTAAGGCCAAAAATTGTTATTTACATTTAGGGTAGCAAGTGCTTTATTGAACCAGAGCTTGTTTCCGCCCCCATCTCTCCTGCGCTTATCCAAGTCACATCTACTGCTTGCTTTATTTGTTAGCAGCTTAGCGGCCGTTGTTCGGGCACACAGGTTTTCTCACGCAATAAACACACCGTAGCCTCTTCATACGAAGGGATAGCCCACCAAACGCCCTCGGCTAGGTTCGTTTGATTCATTTTCCTGCAATCGTGATAGTCTTACTGCTCAATCTTGGGGAAAGGAAAAGGCTTGACTGTGCTAGGCAACGGCCTCCGGCCCCATTCGCCGAGTATTGCCCGCATAAAAATTGAAACTGCGCTTATCAGTTGCTGTAAACTGGCCCGACACAGGTGTCATTTTTTTTTTTCTCTTGGGCTCTCGGCCCCATGCCGAAGCCTCGAAAGGAGTGGCGTCACAGGTGACCCATTTCAAAGATCGAACAGCTGTCGAGGAAAAAAACCAACGCGAACGAATTCCGTTGGTTTTTCGTCTCAACAGTCTCAGCTTGGCCTTGCTCGTGACGGGGAAATACGAGACTACGGAACGGCGCTCGAGATCAATTATCGGCCTTATTCATGTATCCTTGGTGACGCGTCTTCAAGATTTATGTCAAAACACTGCCCTGCCGAAAAATTGCAATGGAATAGCATAGTGGCGCCTTTTCTGCCCATTCATCAGTAATTTAGGGAGGGCAGTGTCCATACGAACAGCCCAACCACCAAATGAGATGGGACGGGATATCTGAAAACTACGCCCTAATCGACGCGCCACCTACTTTAGCCGTCAAAAATACCTGATTTGCTTGTTTTTATTGAAAAGCCCAGTTTCCTTCTTCATCTAAAGCGAACTGGGTTTGCAAATAGGGATGGCTTAGTAGCAGCTACCTGTATGCTAGTTCCAGCGTATTCAAGCTGTGCTGGTTGGTAGCTTTAGCCGGCTTTACCCACATACTTGACCCTATCTTTTTGAGAAGCCCTTTCTCGGGTTCACCATATGTTCGTTCTTGAAGCCACCTCTCTGTGCTCCAGTAGTTCGTTTCAAGTCCGTGAAAAAAGAGCAGTTACATGAACTGACCTACAGGGCGTTCATGCTCCTGTGTCATAAGACTGCAGTGTGCTTGCTGTTCAAGCCGTCAAAAGGGCGCAGCTTCAGTTTTTGTGGACGCAGCTACCCTACTGGTGAGGCATTACCTTGAACTGGCTCGGAAAAAATTGAAATCTGCCTGAAAACTGGACGAGAGTTGGGATAATTTAGGGACATGTTGTGTACGGATTGGCTCAAGGGGAACGAAAAAGGACTACGAAATTTGGGAATAAGGGGGAGGGAGAGGTTGGGAATGAAGGAAGTTCGGCCGCGCTCCTGTCTCCCTTTCCTCAATCAACATAAACACTCAAAGGACAAAAGGCCGGACTGACCAGGTCGTAGACTAACAGAGAAGAAGTAATCGTTGCTCTCTGGGGTTACTCCTCCATTTGCTGCACATTGACACAAGGTGGTCTTTGGATGTGTTCTACGGCTTGTTGTTTGAGATTTCCTTCCCCAACCCTGAAAAGAAGTGAACGTTCGCACAGCCCGCTATCAAATTTCACTCGTCTCTCCATCAGAGCCTAGGATGCTTTTTATCAACAAAAAGTACTGTTGAATTGGTCCTGTGTGAAAATAATAACAATGACGAATTCATAGTGTTCCCTCTGTGGAGAATGACGAGCAGCGTTTACAAATTGAATCGAAAGGCAGGCTAAAGCGGGAAGAGAAAGGGTTTTCGGGCACAAAAAACCCCTGATTGAGAACCCAGCTGGTGTCAGTGCGCATCGATTGCGTTTGTTTGTGCGTATGAGCCATGAGTGTCAGTCTTGGTGAGAGAAGATGGTCAGATGTTCACAGCTTCGGGGAGGGGATGTTATTTAACGAACGACATCGACTGCGAGAACAGCAGGCGGAGCTAGGAGCCCAGTTAGAACTTTGGTCGTTCGAAAACGAGGACAGCAGCGGAAGGAACGCCGGGCAAATCCGCTTGGCCTGCCATCAAACCGACCCGCCCATTCACTCGTTCGTTCGACTTCATGAAAGCTGCGAACGCTCTGCCAATAGTGTTTATTTACAGCGCTGATTGCTGGCTTTTGGTGTGCCCTAAAGCGCCTGGACTTTCACTGGACACTCACTTATTTTCTCACTCGTACATCACTCAGGCTTGGTACTGAAAATCCTCCTCGCAGAACTGCTGACTTACTTGATGTTCCAATGGGAAAGCGATCCTCTTCTTTACGTTGGTTGATCCCTTTTATATCCCCATTCGTGTGACGCCCATTCGAAGTCATAAATCATGAAATTGATCAGTCAGACCATCAAATTGTCTTTTTTCTTAGAAATTTTCTAGCTGGTCAGCAAAACCGCTGCACAACTATCTGAAGTGAAATTTGAACTTTTCAAACGGCAATTATGCAGCGGATCTTAGTAATCTAGTGCAGGTAAGCTTTCCTTCCATAGAAGTGGAATAAGCAGCCCGTCATCCCATGCAGGACAGAAATGCAAGAGAGGCGCCTCATTGCGACATGCTCAGTCGTGAGACTGCAAATTTTATTCAAATCTTCATTTTTTCCTTTCTTTTTTCACTCTTTCACCCTATTTGAGACGCTCTTAGCTTCCCTTGTCTCACTTCTCTTCTCTATTTCTGCCTACGAAATGCGGTCCCAGAAGCTTAATTGGCCCTAAACGCTTCGCCTTATCCATAACTTGAACCTGAGAAAACTATGACTAGTGGGCAGCAGTACTGCTATTCCTTCCCGAGGAAAAAACTTTCCATTTCTCTGAAAAGGAACATAACATGTTCAAGCAGAGGTTCCCTTACTGAATTCCTTCCTGCATTTTTGAGCTGCTCTTGCTCATTAGCAGCGGTTCTTATAATATTTACCGATCAGTCGGGGATGGTTCAGGATAGTTCATCTGCGCCCATGTCACAATGATTTAAACTAATGAAATAAGTCAAACTATTCGTTTATTCATACTAAAGTTATTATACTGACTACTGACCTTATCTACTGAAGAACGACCATCGGATTAAGACTCGTGAAGGAGGACTGCCTCTCCATCTTCTAAGAATTTTAGCTTGTTCAATTTTTTGAAGGGACGTCCAGTCTTGCACAGTTAAAGAAGTTCAGCATAAGGAATTCGAAACCTTTTTTTGGGCTTACTTGTATTCAAAATCTCACAATGTGTTCAGAACCGTAAGATTAATCAAAAACAGTTGGCTTTTGTTTCACCTCACGAGTTTACTAAATAATCATTCCGTGCTCGAATGCGGGCTAAATTTTTGAACAAGACTTGTTTTTATAGCGATTTTAGTCACAGCACCTTGCTTAGGGGTGTTTTTACCCGCTAAACATGGATGTCACTGCTACCGAGTACAAAGCCTGAACATGATTATCACATCTGCCCGAAGTAAAAGTATTTATTTGGAGCTTGCCGCTTGAGCGCCAGCGCGAAGGTGTTCCAGGCGGTATTTCTCATAACGCATGTACATACCAGGAGTGTTTGCAAACGAATCACTCTCTAGGACAATTAAGACAAATTTTCTGTCCAAATCTTTATCCGACCAAATTTCGGTGGAACTGGTGGGACTTGCGATGTGTGGGAGGCTAAACGATAAGTAGTGCTCAAATTTTTAATGTGAAACCTCTAACTTATCCTGAGGTTCCGGGGAGATTCCGCTCATGAAACGCTCGAAAGTGGGGACACATTGCAACGATTCGACTGATTTTCTTTCTTTATGTAAATTCTGACTACTCTCTGAAATTTGGACTTTTGACAACCATTTACAAGAAGCTGGGGCTCAGCTTTCCTTCGACCAGTGGAGTTGCAGTTGTGTCAGATATTCTAGCTTCTTTCATTGTGCTGTGCAAGGATGAGGCAGTGCCTCATACAAGCCAATCTTTCTTCAAAAGAACTCTCAGATCGCTTGCCTTTGATAAATCTAAAGGCAATTTCCTTCCATCCCGAAGAAAGAAGTAGCAAGTGCCTAGTCACATAATGACGAATGTGTGACACAGCACTTGTTCAAGTTAGTTGGCTGGGGATTATTGCAAACATATAACCGGACGCCCCCGGTAGACGACAAGCGAACCGTAATTTGCCGCGCCGTCGCGCGCGGCGCACCGTCTGGCGATGAGCAAGCAGCGTTCAGACTTCGCGACGGCAGCGCTTCGGTCGCGCGTTCGGCGCGATCGATGCGCATGCTTTCTACCGCATGCGCATCGATCGCGCCGAACGTCACGAAGTGTGAAAGCTGCCTAAGTTTTCAGCGTGGGCGCCTTGCGGTGACAGGCGAGGGGGGTTCAAACTTTGGGTCAATTTTTCGATTGGAGCAGCGAAAGTCGTAAGAACCATATACTACACTGCATGTATTTTTTTATTATTTTCCGCACATTTTTACAAGTTTTTGACCGTTTAAAGGCAAAACCCGCGATCATTCGCCATCACAGATAGTGGATTAGGGGTTTGCATATAAACGACAAGGTGCTGAGTAACTCGATAGTGAAAAAAAAAAAACATGCCAACTGCCCTAGATAGAACCCCATTTCGATCCCAGTTTGTACGTGCCCAGTTAACTCCATCTCCAACACTACGCCCTCATCCGCACAGCTGATTCCCCGATAAGAATTCTACGACCGTGTACGTGACGATTTTCATGCTTTTTCGTCCTGCAGCTCCGTTTTTCACTGAAAGGCGGGCCTTGAAGGCGGAGTCTGGAGGCGGAGTCACTGGAAAAAGGAGGCGTCACTGAACCTATATTGCGCTATAGCGCCCCTCCCTTACAATTTTTTGCAGCGAAACCGGTAGGAGGTTAGGAGGTTGTTTGTCGCGGACCATCCTACCCTCCCGAAGCCATTTTCCAGCTTGTATACCTGATCGCACTTGTAATACAACGTCTATTGTTGTCATAGCTAACGATATGGTGCATCAAAACACTTCAGCATCCTTAATAGTAACATCCTTTCCCGTAACTTTATCATTCAAATTCGAATGACTAGGCAGAATAACACGTCTCGCGGCGTCGCTAGCCAACGCGGCGAATTACGATTCTCTTGCCACGCTCACACCTTTACTGCTACTGCCTTTGCCGGATTTGAGCGCTTCAGAGCCTTCACTCCAACCCGTAGGCAATTCACACAACGGACTCGAGCCGCTTCAAAATGCTTCTACATTCTGTTGCCACACTTTGTCATCAGGGTTGTATTCTCCATGTACGGAGAGAGGCATATATCCCGGCAGCGGTCACTCACATTCGGCGAGGATTATATGCTTGCTGCTCCCACACCCCTGCTAGAATTCCTCCTTAACTCAAAAGGAGTTATTTCGGATTAGAATCCTCCTCAAAAAGCCATCAAGTGAGGAAGGGCTCGGGTGATACCCGGTAAATCAGGCCAGAAACAGTGACATTGGTGACTCTTTGGAATAAAGAGGTAATGCAGCTGCTTTGATCGCAGTCAGTGAGGGCGATGCCAAATGGTATAGAGTGAGCGCAACCGCGGCAGTATACGTCTGGTAGAGCAGGGCAGCTTGAGGAGAGCTCAAATGCCATTCTTCTGAACTTCGGCAACGATATCAACTTCACAATATAGGCTACTCCCCCAACTCCGAAGTACAAAGACCTCCCAGTTGGGAATTCCCCGAGCTCACGATCTGCTCCGCTCCTCTATAGGTATGGCAAACGCAATCCACTTTCAGAATTACTATAAAGCCTCAGCTCGAATACGAGTTGTTAGCTCATGTCGGGAGAACGAGAACTTCAAAAGCCAGGCTTACGAGCCCAGAACTGTACAAAAAGAGGTGAGAGGAGCGTTTGGCCCTAAATGCCGCCCTGCTGCGAACGAGTGGTAGTTTTGGTGCTGAAAAAACTGGCATCGTAATAAGCCTAGTAACGAGGCAGCATAGAATAGGGTGGTGAAGACAAGATATACGACCGAGATCTTCGCCCATTCTTTTTCGGTTCCGGGCTCGTGCGCCTAAATTACCACTTTTTCTGAGTCTGCACTTGAGTGCTCTTGCCCTGACATTTCGTCCAGCTATGGCGCTGTCTTATTTATTGCAGGGCTGTCCCGCCTTTCTTCACCAAAACTAGGGGATTAGGCATTTTTCAAATGCAGCATGCCTCGCTGAGCGCCGAGCTGGCAAAAGTAAATGGTTATTATTGACCACCGTAAATGCACCAAGAATAACGAGGTTACGTAAAATAACGTTGGACATTAATGGCCTAATTTTTTGTGCCCTCGTTAATTCTGGTGCCATTCTGCCATGATGGGAAATGGCCAGCTCATTAATTTAAAATGGCTGGATGCAAAAATTGACTGACAAATTCAAAACGAACAGCGTTTGAAGGATGGAAGTGCTGGCCATCTTTTCGTCTGCATCGATCCGCCGGATTGGCCAGCTTATTCTTTCCCATGCCGAATCAGCGGGATGGTGAAGACTGCGGACTTCGATCCCCTGGAATTGATTTGGCTTCCGATAGAGGATAGTGTTTTGATAAAGAATTTTCCAGGGAAATTAGCTAGTGGAAATAATATCAGACGTCTTTGACTGGATTGGCAAAGTATACGTGAAATGTTGTCAATAGAAATCTGATCCTTGTTAGCTATTTTAATCTAGCCCCATAATAGCAAGGGCAGATAGGACGCAGGTATTCCACAGCGTAGTCTTCGGCCCACTGATTTGTTGGGCCGTAACACACCATTGTGGGGCGGAGCCATTCCAAAATTAGACGAAGGCGCATCGTTTTCTGCTCCCCAATCCCCTTGAAATTCGGGGAGCCACTCGCATTCAGCGTTATGTAGGGGCGAACGAAAACTCCCATTGAGCCTTCCCCACTAGGCCGTCCCTCATATTCAGCATCTTCGGGAGCCGTCCCTCATCTTCAGCATCTTCGGGACCGGGACAAACTGACAAGGAGAACAACTGCCTGAAAGTGTGGCTTCTGCTCTCACGGCACGGGGCAAGTTCGTGTAATAGTGAATGCAGTTGCAGTTGCAGTTGTGGCAGTTAAGTGTGCAGGTGTAGTCCGTTAATTAAACCTGCTTGTCCCACCATTGCTCCGATTATTCTGAATAGAACAAATAGGAGTGAGATTCAGCTTAGCCGCACGTGTCAGTTGTGCGTTCACAATGAAAGATAAAAGGATAAAGTTATTCGCTAATATACTAATCTCATTTTTAGTGTGCGGTACGCCTGATAACTGGTCACTCGGATCCTAAGTGGCTTGCTGCGATGTGGCCTATACAATGACTTGCAGGGGCCAGCCGATGTACAAGTCAGTGTTCTTATCCTCCCAGACGAATCTGGTACCAATTTACCGCCCATCCTTGCGACCTGGTTTGTCTGAAGGGAGCTGATCCGGGATTTGACCCCGGACCGCGCGCGTGGTGAGCGTAGCACTTGCTCACACCCCCTTCCCGTTTCCCAGAACCAATGTCGGTAGTGCGGTCAGCCTGTTTCAGAGAAAGAACTTATAACTTCTAATGTTTTATTGCTCCACGAGACTAGTTTTCCACAAAGGAAGTAGGATCACTTTTCTCACTATCGCTCCCAGTTTCCACAGTCATGCCGTTCCTTCTGTCGGCTCTATCTTTCGTTAAGGTTGGCAAATGAAGCTTCGCCTCATGATGCGCCGCTTCTCTGTCGGAACACTAGGGCGCTTGAGAAGCTCAGGGTTCGTGGAACGTTGTTTGTTAATTTGACGAGCGCTGTCTTTTTTTGTTAAGCAAACTGAAACGAGGCTCGTCGGTCGCCAATTTTTAGCTGTGGCAGCGAGGGTGATCACTTAGAAGCCGATCATTCCTAAGGCACACTAAAAAGGTTTTCCCAGGAATTGTGGTCTTGTTTGTGGAATATTTTTCAACTTGACCACATTTCATTATTGCCTTCCGTACGAATAAGAAGGCAACGACTTGAAAGTGAAACGGCCAATTAAATTTGGCAGGTTCGAGCGCTTGTTATTCCCCTATTTCTGCTTGCTCTGTGTCAAGAGCCAGTATGCCATACACTTCCAGAGAATGGCTACCACCTTTCGTTTGTTATTCGCCGCTGCTCGATGAAAATCGGAGTTGGCAGACAAGATTCCTTTGATATTTGCTTCCAGAAAGGGTTTTACAAAGACTGTAATATCTTGAACACTTCTTGTGTTTTACTAGAACTTTGGCATGTTGCATTGTGGAGGGATTTACGGGGATAAACTCCCAGATTGGTCCACTCAATAGCAGTTGGCAGCATAAATTTTCTACCTAAAATGACTAGTAGGGCGCTGTTAGTGGGGAAATGGCGAAAGGTCAAAATCCCGCGAAGAAAAAGCCTCCGTTCTCAGTGACTTGTAAATCGATTTCGGACGAGTTTCCCGTACGCATCTTGCCAATCACCGCTACCGAAGATACGGCTGCATATGTGTACCCATATATGCATGCAGCATCACCGCCGCTTCATACCAATCCCTTTGCTTCATAATTTGCTCAGCAAATGAATGAATACGAGCGTCAGAAACGGTCGTCCGTTTGTGGGCGGGCGGGCAAGGAAGGCGTTTGGGACGTAAAGTTGTTGCTCAATAGGGCGTTATAGAGGTACCCTCCTTGGAAAAGGCTTCACGCAGCGCCTGTCCGAGGTCACGGAATTCTGTTAAGCCAGTTGTACAAATCCTACACCTGTATAGCGATTTATCGTGCCAACTGCCTTTAAGTAGGCTGATAGTAGTTCACCACATCAGAGCCAAGGTGAATTTGACAGAAGAGGCGTACAAACAGAACCACCAGAGCCTGACCCACAACGTGGGACGGCTGGACCACCTCGAGATATATCAGCTAGGAAACATCCATTATCCAGCAGAACGTCGCGTTTACGATGTCATGAGCTAACACCATAAAGCATGCCTTTAGTTGTTCAACCTTTCATAGTGGCAATCATGAAATGTCTCGAAAACAGGCTCCTAAAGGTCAGTTACTCCAAAGATAAATGTTAGTTCTCACGAAACTGCGAAAACTAACATTTACAAATGTCTCTGCAAAAGGCAAGGATCTAATGGCTATTTTCCGCAGGTTGTATGAAGTCGTCTCAGTAGTTCCGAACCCTTTGAACGAACTGTGGAAGCTTGGACGAATATCCTCTCATATGAAGTTTGCCTTCCTAGTCCCTGTAATATGCAATAGTGGCGAAACGCTTGCTGAAGAAGCCCCGTTGCTAAGCTTAGAGACATTTAATTCCAGGGCTCAATCGTGCTTACTCTCCACACTTTGTACACTTCCGTTACAAAATTCGATTATACACGGAGAGAAAGTGAATCACGAATCACTGGAAATATTGCTCGCTTTGGAAGAGTGCTTTGCTCAGGCCAGACAGCCTGAGTCGGACTTGAATGTGCCCACTACTCTTAACCGTCTCGGAGGAATACATTAAAGGAAAACGGCAGAATGGTTGATTCGACCTCTCCCACACGACCAGCTCGGGATCTTTTTCTGAGACCGGGCTTGATGTGAGAAATTTTACCACACGTCTTCAATCATATACAGTCCTCATCATTGCGGACCGGTGGGGCGTGTCAGCCAGAAGGAGTGCGCACACTGTTGAAGCCGTTCTCAGCCTTTTTTGTTGCAACGCGTATGCGACAAAAAGTGGTAGAAAACGAGTAATACGAAGGATATAATACAGCAAT
>MU915355.1:0-16357 GCA_036418165.1 Cooperia oncophora
CCACGACCCGTTGCGTGGTAAACGCTGTGAGAAAAGCTCCATAACTCCGTCCAGAAAATCGTTCTGTGCAAATTTCAAAGGCAGATTCGAGATCAGCGTCCAAAAAAACCACGTCTAAGTGAGCTACATCTCATTACAAATGGCCACTTCGACCTGACGACCTTCCCTAGTTAGAAAAATTCTTGGGAAATTCCAAAAAAGTTGTAGAAGCTGGGGGAAATCTAAAAAAATTTTTTCCAATGGCATTTCACAAATCACGATGCTGTACCTGACTGGATAGTCCTATATGAGGACATGCACTAAAGCCTTTCTATGGGGAAGAGTTTTTGTCTGTGCCTTCCGCTTCAGCACCCTTCTCTGGCTTGACAGCAAATTCGCTCAGTGAAGTTTTCTTCAGCTGGGATGGATACGTATTCGCTCTGCTGCTGCGAATGCGTGGTACAATCACAGCGAATAAGAGGCTGTTGAGGAATGAAGAAGGAGATGAGGTGCCCTTTTGCAGCGTTTTTCAGCCCAATAGAGTCCTTCAGAACCAAATCCGAAAGCCAATAATTTCAGGCTGTGCTGCATTGGGAAATACGACGAAGCAGTGGGAATGCTACACAGGTACAAAATGATTGCTTCTCATTTTTTAACTAAATATTTCAGAACTGAAAAAAGTCTTGTTCTCATCGATTTTAATATGTGACCTTATGAACAAAAGGGTTCTGGTGTAGCTGATGGGAAAGGTACAGCGTCAGGATGGGAGAGAATGCCGGCCGCAGCCGGGGGAAATTTCTGGCGAGAGTAAACCTCCATAATTTCCTCCCTCTGATGTAACTACCCCCCCCTTTCCCCATCCTACTTCCAGCCAATTTTTCCACTTTTTCAGAGGGCGGAATTTCCCAGGAAGTGTCTGGTTTTTCTCCAAGATTTTGCTGTCGAGCAGGAGGAGGGAGAGGCGGGGGCATGAAGGGAGGAGGATGAGGGGAGCGGGGGCAAATAGCGCTTGTGAAAGAGGAGAAACCGCTGAAAAAGGAGTCACCTGCCCTTAAATTCTCCAGTAGACAAATACGACCCCTTTCTCTCCCAACCAACAACAGGGCAAATACGACTCCCTCTATAGCGTTCCATGGAACAAGAAAAAAATCACCTACCAAGAAAATTTCTCGGACCAATTATACCAATTCCCCCACCGACCAAATACGACCCCCCCCCAAGTTTCCAACGACGACGTTGTTGTGGTTGTCAGCTACGACTCGTGTCCCCCCCCCCCGCCCAAACCACCTGGAGTTCGTTCCTAAGCCACGACCCCTTTTCCCATTCTACCCACCATCCTTCCAAGTGCTCCCAACTTTTCCCTCCCCCCCCCACCCTTCCTCAGTCTTCTGAGAAAATTTCCAGTTTTTCCACGAAGAAGCCAACCGAGGGTGGGTGGACTAACAGTTTCCTGAACAACAACAAACTATTTCAAATATGGAAAGTAGTACTAATGGAGCGGGGCAAATAGTACACATGAAACGAGAAAAACCGTAGGAAGTCAACGACCTGAGAGGATTTCTTTCACTGCTCGGAAAAATCCCTGTCGAGCCCAGATACGACCCGCGTGGACCAAATTCGAACCCTCTTCCCAACGACCAAATACGGGTCCCCTGATGGGAATTTCCCAACGGTGCTGTATGCTGGGGGAGAGCAAAAAGTATGGAGCACCTCATATCCGTCTTTACTTAACCGCGCCCTCTACGGCTGAATCTGCAGATGTTCACTAGGTGAAAACTATTCCACTGGAACGTCTTGCGTTGATTGTCCCACCCTTGGCACACTACGCTAGCACCTCGAAAATGAGCCGTAATATTGACAGTTGTTGATAGTACTGATAGTTCTAATAGCTTGTTGACAGCATTGACAGCTCTAATGTTTAGGAACAAATACACAAAGTCGCCACGAAGTTCCGGGTTGTGCCTGACTCGCTTTATGCTCTGGTTCCTGTTGCAAAGGTGAGACTGCTCTGTTCCAGTTTCTGGATGTAAAGCTGTAGAAATTGCAGAAAGTTCTCCAAACCAGTTATGAGACGGG
Organism: Cooperia oncophora; assembly: GCA_036418165.1. NCBI lineage: Eukaryota > Metazoa > Nematoda > Chromadorea > Rhabditida > Trichostrongylidae > Cooperia > Cooperia oncophora. The sequence continues at coordinate 2,056 of MU915355.1, forward strand.
TAAAAAAGTAGAAAAATAGAAATTAGTGAAGTGAGAGACCGGGACGTTTACAACGTCAAACAGATTCATTCAGACTACATGTGATGCTTATTTCCCCTTACAAGTTCTTGGACGATACAAACAGTTAAGGTAAAGTGGATCACAGCTCTCAGAAATGAAGGAGGGTGTGCTCCAGTAATGACGAAAGCCAACTGGCTCAAAGAAAGCTGTCACGAACCGTGAAACACGGACTTATTAGTCATCCCAGGTGATATGCAAAAAATGCAAGGCAAAATGGCTGGGTAATTGAAAGGCCACTGCCCTATAGGAATCGGCCAAATCCTGTGATATCATTTATATTCCACTGCTAGCCTCTTTTTCACTGCCTTTTACGCTATCTTAATTAATCGCAAGATTTGCCTTGGTTTATGGTGGCTACTAGTCAAGGAGCTTCAAACAAGTGCAGTGATAAGCATTTCAGAAGCTGAACAAGCCTCAACTGTCTTTTGTTCTCGACTTTGAAGACGAACTGTGCACTCACCTCCGGGATCTTGGTCCCTACCAAGTGCAAGGTGAACGGATTGTAGCCGTGGACACAGGACTAGAGGGTGCTGATACCCGGTGCCGTCTCTGCCCTCTCCTCCGCACGACCGCCCAACGCCTGACGGCATATGCGAAGCGGCTCTAGTGGTCTGCGCTCTTCGCACGTCTAGTTGTTTCTCGTACTCCGTGTCTTCGCTGTGGAAGTTTGTATCTCGACAAAGGTGCTGCACTTTTGAAGGATAGGGCGGGTACGCTCAAATGGTACCCGGATATCACTACCCATCAGCCTTAATCTATCGAATGACGAAGGTGTTACACTTGTGCAGTTGCCAACTCGTAGTTCTCAGAAGACCGTCTTTAAAAGTCGATGTAGAGTTTGCCTCTGAAGACACGCTATACGCTTACTACTGAGGGCGATATTATCTGTGGGCGAGGTAGGCAGGTGAGCAGCTTTAGAAGGCTAACACTTTTTGCGTTGAAGGTGCATGGCCAGTAAGCCAATTACTATCGGTTCACGTTCAGTTGTTTCCTCATCGAACTCGCTCGGTAAACTATAGCTTGTAAAAAGCGACTCAAGGTAGCTGCCATAAATACTCTGGTATTTTTCGCACTTTATCAAAAACATTTGTACTGCCGGCACAAAACAAAACACAAAACAAATATTAGTGGAAATGAACACCGTCCTGAAATTGCGCTTTCTGAGAATGATCTCATCGGAATCTCGGTATGGTAGCATCCACAGAGGAAGCTAGTAAGATGAATGATGATTTCGGAATGGGGAAATTCATTTGTAGTATGCCATGCATCTTGATACGTTACTCTTTGGTCACTCGAAAACGCCACTTGGGTTCAAGAAGTGCTCTCTCATTCTGCGTGTAAGACGTCTGATCATCAATAGTTGACATCATTGCAATCAATCTGGGCGGTGTCAGGAGACCTGGAGTAAGCCCACCCCGGCTGCGTTTTCTACCTATGAAGAAAACAACCAAACATAGAAAGCACCGCAGGTGGGCTCTTTCCAAGGGCGTACCTCTCAACACTGACCCGACTGACTACGATTTAATAAACGTAATACAGGTTATGTCCCAACGCAAGCCACGATAGGCGTTGTGACGGGACTAGATTGGAGTGCTGCTAAAGCAACCATTCCATCACTGATGCCGTCCTGATTCCACAACAAATGGCGTGAATGGCTGTTCTGGCTGCGATCCAACACACGCCCGTTTCACGCCTTATCGCTTGCAGGGATTATGACTCTATATATATACGTTCCACTTTTGTGCTGGCAGAGTCGGCAACAAATGGCAATGTGACCGCCGGGCCGTTTACGCAACGCGGACGGTCACCGAGATCGAATCTCTAGATCGACCTTCTCTTTAGGCAGCGAGGCCTTGCACCCTCATAATTACTCAGCTGGTACCACTGCCCACTCAAATCTCTGCACCGGGCGAGTCATATTCAAAAATGCAATGTGATCCTGATACCGGCAGTAAGCAAAAAAAAAGAGTTGTGAAAGGTGAACTGGTGAGCATTGGACCCTTCATGCAGTTCAAGGTCACCCATGTTCAGAAAGGTCGGTCCCTTAGTCCATATGTACACAGGGCTACATCATCGCTGGGGATTCCAACAGGCAAGGAGATCGTAACGTCCATGAGGGGGGGGGGGGTAGAAGGGTTTGTATTCTCCTAAGAAAGTTTTTTTGATAGTTGATTCTTGTTTCGCGGACGCTAAAGGAAGGGGTGTCGTATTCGCTCGCTCGTTGTTGGGCGAGGAGGGCCGTATTTGCCTTCTGGGAGTTCTGGGAGAGACTGACAGATTGTTGACTTCCGTCCCTCCCTCTCGGTGGAAGCAAGATTTTTGGGAGAAAATAGGGAGAAATCCCGGAAAAAAACTGGCAGGAAGTTGCGAAAATCTGAGGAAGTGGTCGGTAAGATGGAGAAGGGGGGGGGGAAGTCGTACCAGTCCCCATAAAAGTGGGGGTAGGTTGTACTGACTTCGACTAAAATCCCCAACTCTATGGTACGCTCCTCCTCAACAGTTGATAGAGGCACCGATTGAACAAAACGACTGGATTTCTGGCAAATGGGCAGTTTTCCACCTTCTTGGACGAATGCCTTATGTTTTAGCGACAAGAGCTCAATCATACAAATGCTTCCCATTTTCTAGTCTTTTTCAACAAAATTTATCCATAATTTGCCCAAAACAGTCGTTTTTCCTTTACAGAATACCGATCTCATCAACACTGGAGTACTCTCCGGTCAGCAGAGTGCCACCTCGATGAGGATATTCACAGCTTCTCTGGGTGGAATTATCCGCGATGTCACAGCCCGTTCACATTGCATCTCAGCCGAGCCACGAGTACTCAAAACGAGTCCCACTTGTACATCAGTGAGTTGTCAAGTCAAGTGAGCATCACTCAGTGCGTCTCAGCCCGACTTTTTCAGGTTTACGTTGATGGATCCGAACTAAGAGGTATGCAAAACATGAAAGTGCACGTGCACTACGAGAAATGGACAGCATTCATCGCTTTCACCGTTTGGTACCCCCGGCTTCCGATAACGGTACGTGAACGGCAAAAAGTCTCATGGAATTTAAAGGGCAAAGGATAGGCGTCTGTCGTGTGATATAACTTTCGCTTTTACCGTTTGGTACCCCCGGCTTCCGATAACGGTAAGTGAATCAAAATTTGGTGTGCATATGGGGAGGCAAATGGTGGGCTCTGTGACGGTAATTTCCTCACATACACTAGGTACAGGTCTGTATGAATCATCATTGCCACCTCTTCCTGACGGAGGATTCGAACTTCCGACGCGCGCGCGATGAATCGGGCACGCTATCCACTAGGCCCAACTAGCGACAAGGCAATGCGCGTTCGAATCATTTACGTTCTTCAGCTGTGGCTACGCGATCCGGTGTTGAACTTCGATTTCTGGATGGCCGATAACTGTCTGGAAGATTCTACAGGGCGATCGTCACCACAAAGGAGCTGCTAAACAATTTGCTTGCGGAAATCGTTTTCCAACAAACCGAGGTGAGTCAGATCTCCGAAATCCGAGGCAGGGCACATCATTGTTGGGAACTTAGGTCGACCACGTGCGACCCCCCTCCCTCCTAGAGGTGGCTTGATACGACCCCCTCCCCCCTAGTTCGCTCCTCCGATACGATCGAGCTATCGATGTAATGAGGGGGAGGGACAAATAAAAAAACGATCCCCTCTCTCCCAACGGCGAGCAAATGGGACCACCCCCTTATAGCGTCCGTGAAACTAGAAAAATCAAATTCAGAAAATTTTCTTGGCCATGTACGACCTCCCTCCCAACAATGAGCAAATACGTTCCCCCTCTCCCAACAGCAAGCGAATACGACCCCCTCTCCCAAAAACGGCTAAATACGACTCCCCTTGTAGCGCAAAAAAATCTCAGACAGAATACGACTCCCCCTCTCCCGACAGTGTGCAAACACGACCCCTCCCCTCTCCCAACAACGAACGAATAGGTCCGCCCCCTAGCGTCCATAAAACAAGAAAAATCAACTTAAATTTTTTTCTCGGACCAGGTACCACCCCCTCTCCTAACAATGAGCAAATGAGCGAATATGACCTCCGCCTCCCAACAACGAGCGAATACGATACGAATACGATCCCCCTCTCCCAAAAACGACCAAATACCACTCCCCTTGTAGCGCCCGTGAAACAAGAAAAATTAGCTATCGAAAAAAGTCTTGGAACGAATACGACCCCCCTCTCCCAACTATGTGCAAATACGACCCCCTCTTCCAAAAACCATCAAACACGACTCCCCGTTATAGCGTCCGTGCGACCAGGGCACATCATTGTTTAGGGATTTTACTTGACTCTATACGGGAGGGGAGGGGGGGTAAATAGCACATGTGAAACAGGAAAAGCCGCGAGACAATACGACCCCCCCCTCTACAATCAGATTTTCCCCAACTTCCTGCCCCTTTTTTCCAAAATTTCCCGAAAACTTCCCTACTTTTTACCAAAAATTGATCAAAGTTCGAACCCCCCCCCTCCCTTCACAACGTCCATGAGCGACGAAAAATCAACCATTAAAACAATTTTCTCAGTCCCAACACGACCCCTCCATGGCCACACAATACCCCCCTTTTGTGTGGATTCCCCAACAACGATGTGCCCTGCGTGCGACCCCTTTCCCAACAACGAGCGGATACGATCCCTCCTCTCCCCGTTCGGGCAATCCCCAACGATGATTTGCCCTGAACCGGGGTGAGTCGAGTCCCCGCCGGTCGTTATCTTGCTATCGATTAAGGTCAAGTAAATTTCGTTGAATTTGTTCAGCTTCGGGTGTTTGCCTCATTCCAAGTGAGCGACGAACGTACTGGCGAACGAATGTATCTGAGCGGACATCGTGACATCCTATTTGACATCACTTCGCTTGCAGCCGACAGGTAAAATAAAGTTTTCTCGTTTTGAAATCGAGAAAATCGCGCAGTTCCTAAGTACAATCGCTAAGCGGTTGAAAGAAAAAATAAAAAAATACTTTGGAATGCTTTCACGCTTATTAGTTTGGGAGTCCTTCGTCAGCTGAGATTACAGGATGGTGCAAAGAGCTCCTTTCGAGAAATTTCCCTCTTTTTACTGATTTATTTCCGGGAAAAGTTTGGCGCAGTTAAACTTGGTGCGGCTTTCGAATGTTGCGAAGCTTGGACAGGTTACCCCGTGATAGGATGGTGCGAAGTCCTGTAAATTCCTGTAAGCAAAGTGGCTCATTCAAACCATTTCACAGGTTCACAAGAGTTTACCTGTTAGTTAACATGAACTAGCAGAAGGAATCAGCGAAAGTGCAAAATGCCTTTCGAGGACAGTTCGGCAGCGGTGGGGGCATTTTGTACTTTCACTACTTCCCATCGACCGTGGACCCATCTAGAGAGCCCATTCTTGAGCTGACAGGTTCACCATGGTAGCTCGACGAGCTTGCTCCAGCTTCACAAGAGTTCACAGGTTTCACCAGAGTGAGACTTGTAAACCGGAACTAGTGAAGCAGTGAAAGTGCAAAATGCCCCCCCCGTCGCCGAACTGCGCCTGCCCCTTCCAAGTCGAACAGAGCCAAACGTTCTTCTTACAAAAGGCATGCTAACTACCATTCTACACCTACAGATCATCACGTGCAATTTCTTGCACGTGAATGGTTTTTCCCTTCACTCTCCCCAATTCCCGCTCGCCTCCCCAATACGCCTTTCTTCATAATCCCCATCCCTCGGGAGTTGCGACTGACCTCATGTTCGCCCCCACGTAAAAATTGTCCCCGGATGTATGGAGACGCTTCTCCTTAGGCATTTGTACTTAATTGCGCTTTGCTTACCTCAGGCCTCACATAACTGTTATGGTTGTCAGCTAAGCTCGTCCAAGGTGTTGTGGGAACCTGTAAACCCCTGATCAACGAGGCTCATCAGTTCCACTTCCTAGCTTTACACGCGTTGCACGTCTCACTTTTGGGATGTTGATTAATCAACATGAACTAACAAAACTAGTGGACTAGCGAGAGTACGAATTTGTAAAATGTCCCCTCCAAGCCAAACAGCGCCCACACTCACTGTGTAATGTGTTCCGTGTGCTTCGATTGTGTGGATATTCATACACCCCTGCCCCCTGTCCTTTTGTGAGCTCGGAGCAGTTGGGTGTTTTTATAGATGAGAGATATAACAACGTGGTGGCAAAGAGTACGAAATTGACAGATCTCGATTCCAGCATTGTAAGCGCAGACCGATCGATAGCGACAGTCCGGAACTATAAGAGCAGAGTGATAGTTCAAGCTGTCCAGCCAGGTGAAACGAGGTGGGCCATCTGTTAAAGGTTTCTTTTGAGCTGCTAATGAGCTGTCTGTTCAGAATCGTCATCAAAGCACAGACACCAAATATTGATTTCGGCAGTACAACGGTTGTGGTATCGGCTGAAACAGTGGCTTTGACAAGAATGACGGCATTGCCTATCGTTGAAATGAACATCAATATAGAACCGACGGCTGGTAAACGAGCGCAGTACGATGTCGTCACCATGCTCGAGACGACTTTCCAGCATCGTTACCAGGTAGGAAAAATATTGGCTTACAGTTGATGAGCGCACATAGTCTTGTTCGCTGCGGATGCTGGGGCGTGACTGGGGTTTGAGCTTGGCGCGACGCATTGTCCGCCAACTCTGGTGGCCAGCTTCCACAACTGGGAGAACAGCTTGGCGCCAGTGAGCGAATAAGTGATAGAACTGACTTTGGAAATGATCAAAAATTTTTAATGGGGATCGCCTAATAAGCAGAGGTGTCACATTCAGGGTACATCATTGGGTTGGGGGAGGGGGTTTATAGCACATGAGAAGCGGGAAAAACCGCGAGGAAAATGCGACCTCATCTCCCCATCCTACCTACCACTTTCTGAAATTTTCCCAACTTCCTACCAGTTTTTCCAGAATTTTTCCGGAAAATTTCCTAGTTAATCCCAAAAATTTTGCTATGAGCAGAAGGTACACACGAAATCCCTGAGATGGGGTAGGCGTGGCTGCGTACTTCAACTGAACGTATCAGTGACTGGACTCTTGGTGAGATATTTTCATTTTTGGCCATGTCTTTGCCCAACGCACAACAAGATGACAGTTGTCTAAAGTTGAAATATCCCACGAGAAACCTATTCTATGACATCTTCCAATGCCACGCCTACTCCATCTAAGGGGTAAGCAGTACATATAATCCGTGAGAAACAGAAAAAAACCACGAAAAGTCAACAACTGTCTCAAAACTCAAATGCGACCCCCTCCCTCTATAGCGTCCCTGGAACAAGAAAAAACAAGAAAAAAAAGATGGGCGTGTGACGGGAGTAGGTTGGAGTGCTGCCAGAGTGGCCTTTCTAACCAGTGATGGTACCCTGAGTTCGCAGTAATGGCCGATGAAGACTGTTCTAATTGCGCTTCAATCCACGCTCTTTCACATGCCCTATCGTTTGCAGTAATCATGTCTGAAAGCGAATCTACAAGTAATAACTGTTCACTTAACTCGAAGTCAAACCAAATACCGCGCTATTGTGTAATCAGAAATGTATGTAAGAGTGAGGTGGACACGTCTATTACAGTATTCCATGTCAGTATGACGAATTCTCGAACTGGACCGACCCGCTGACTTGGCTTTAGGCTTTACCTGACGAGGTTACCAGTTCACATCGCTAAAGTATAACACTGTCTTGTTTGCTGCAGATGAAGGGGTCTGCCAGTGAGGCTGGGCTTGGCGAACCGTCAGCCCGTCCTCCATCGGTTGTTGAAGCGAGTAAGCGAGAGTAACTGGCGAGTAAGGAGAAGTAACAACACTAAATTACTAATAGGAATACTATAGCCTTGCCGCGGACGCAAAGAAACAAAAAACGGGCCTGGCGTGTCCGCCAAACCCATTCCACCTTCGAACAGGGTACGCCATCGTTGTGATCATCACAAGGGGGGTCGTATTTGACCGCGAGGGAGGGGGGTCGTATTTGGTCAGAGAAAAATTTTTTTGATAGTTGATTTCTCTTGTTTCACGCGAACTTGTTAAAGGTGGGGGCGGGCGTATTTGTTAGTCCAGGGACGCACTACTATTTCCGACACTGAAAATGATAGTTTAATTCTGACGACCTCCCCTCCCCCCGCTCGACGGCTCGGTTCGATGAGGAAGGACAGAGAGGGCCTGGGGAGGGGTGATTCGTTACCAACTCAAAGGAGCGTCGCTATTTAGTATGGAATTAGGGGGGTCGTAATTTTCAGAAAATGATCACAACGCGATGGCGTGCCCTGCCTTCGACATGTCCCGTCATCCGCAGCAAGACTGTAATTCCTACTCCCTCTCCTTCTCGATGCCTCAACATTACAGTCACAAAGGCTCAATAAATTTGATTCCAGCATGGCAGCTTTTTCTATCAACTATATTACTCCGACGACAGTATGGAATTTCTGGACGACACACGGTCACCGATTTCACTCTCACGTCGCAGAGCTCCGATGAGCGCGTCATAGCCTTAGCCCATAAAGTTCAAAACGGAATCGATATGATAGGTATGTTGAGTGAAACAAGTTTAACATCCTTGTTTTCAAGCCTTTTGCCATCCATTCATGGGCTGAAGGGGTGCACAAGGCGTGAAGCAGCTCTTTCTAGTATAATGACGCATCTCGCAGATCAGGAATTCCTGAAAATTGGAATAGAATCTTTATGCGGCTCCATGAGGGGGGGGGAGCACTGAACGGTACTCAGCTATGCTTGTAGAGGCCTCTTGTCAAGATCTGTAAATTCCTTTTATCAAAGTGGCTCACTCATATCATTTTGCAGCTTCACAGGAGTTTACAATACTCCTCAAAGAGTTTGCTATTTTACACGAACAAACACAAGGACAAGCGACAGTGTCCATATTTCCCCTATCAAGCCGACAACCGCGCAAAAATCTCTATTCCATTTAGCAGAACATCCATACTTTCTGAAGGATGAAAACTACGACTTTGTCCTCAAAAATTCTATGCCTCAATCCCAATCATTGTTCAAGCGGACCATTTTATAGAAAAAATCTTCAAGGTCAGAGTCGAAGCTTGGCCTTCAGTTCACAGCGATTGGCTCAAGATGTAGCCAAACTCTTTTTTCGCTCAATAGTGTTTTTAAAGACAACGCTCTTTTTACGAGATGACTGCCGCCACAGAAGTGAGAAGAACATCTAAATTGAATGATTTTCTGCCAGGGATATTCGGTCTAAACGATACCGATGGAGCGAGATATCCCTCTTTTGAGAGCCCACCATCAAGCCAAAATCCCTCTTTGTCTCTGCTTCCTGAGAACCTCCTTTCAGCCTTCTCCCCATTTGGAGCATACTACGTAAACGCCATATTTCAGCTTTGGACGATTTGTCCGACCCATTTATTCAACTCGAACTTCGTCCACCTGCTCATTGCACCGACGCCGACGTGGCTCCCTTGGCCATGTTACAAGTACCGATGAGAGTTCAATTTGATGGTCATGGACGTCAGCGAGTCTGGCGGCTGCTCGGCATTCTCCACAAACGGCAAGTTAACTGGAAATCTTCATGATCAGAATATTTCCGAAGAGCCTTCTAGACTTTTCGAGAGTCAACGGTCACCAGCTTACGACTTTCCTTTTCAGCCACATCTACACAGGCCAGAAACAACTTCAATCTGGCGAATGGATTCCTTACTGCCCATGATTCTCGTGTTAATCCTCTTTGGAGGTGTCGTTAAATTCTTCTCGAAAAGGGCTTCAAGCTTCAGAGGGTACGTGAAGCTCATCCAGCCACGGCTACCCGCTCTGAGGGATCCGAATTATTTTTAGGTACTGAGAAGCTATCGCTGCCTCTGTGCTCTCTCTTCGACTGTTTCTTTCGTCTTCAAGCTTGGAATTGGCACGGTAGAGATGAAGACAAATAGAAGGTTGGCTAGGGGGAAAGCAGAACCGTACAAGCAGGTAGGGAGTAGTTATCTGTCTTTCAGTGATGAGGAGTCTCGCTTCGGAGGTATCGGGCGGGATACGTGGTTCTAGGGTATCCCAGATTTGTCGGAAGATTTCTGTTATGGACGCACGCATAATACTGACAGCTGAAATATATGTGTAGACTGTAATAAAACACCAATTAAGCCGCCCTCGGTATGTTGAGAGTGTTTTCTGATATGTTCACCTTACAGTTGCCTAAAACATGAATGGCAGGAAGCAATGTCCCTGTATGGCTAAACCTTCTCTTATTGAAAGCTAGAGCTACGGTAATTGGGTACTGGTTCTAAATGGGTATCAGAGGCCTATAATTGGCAAAATGGGCAAATAATTGCGAACTGGATCGTAGTTAAAAACCTGCGAAAATACCTTCGTGTCACACGAGTCAGAAAGCAATTTCGGACAGTTTCCCGTTGGCATCCCAATAACCGTTACAGTACACGGGTGCATGTATCCATGCAGCACCGCAGCCGCTTCATAACATTCCTTTGCTTCATATCGTATTAGGTTGGCAGGCAATGCCTGTGCTACGCCATTGCAAGGGGAAAGCCATCCAGCTCTATTGCATGAGACGGCTAGAACTTTTTTGGAAGTGCGCTGCACTATCAGAAGCATTTGGAGTTGTCGTGCGTGGCGCGATGTAGCGGATAACATTCTTGTCCATATTGCAGAAGAAGAAGAAGCAGGAATCAAGCGAGTGGTACTGATAGAAAGACCACTCTTTGATGTATAAGCGCTCACATTACCGTTCACCCCTCTTCAGGTAATGGGCAAATATTTTGAGTTCGAAAAAGTGTGACAGAACTTCCCCGCCAACCTAATACTTCGCCAATGGAGCGGTACAAGCATCAGGATTGGTAGGAAATTTGTGGGCGGGGCGTTCGATGGCGTCCGGGTTGGTATGTTGCAGTTGGTAGAGCGCTATAAGCGTACCTTCCTTGGAAAACGCGTCCACGCAGCGCCTGCTCAGCGGGCCGAATTCTGTGCTGCTAGGCGTATTAAACTTGCACGCCTTGCGGATTTATTGTGCCAGTTGCCTTTATTATGGGAGTCTGTGGGCGGTAGCCACTGAGCAATGACTAATAAAAAAGGAGACTCATTGAATCAATTTCTAAAAAAGTAGGCCCTAGAAAATCTAGCAGTCACATTTGATAGTCGCCTCTTGTACCGAATGTATTTCACACGTAGGTGCTGAATGCGTACTCGAGTGATAAAACCCGAAGCCTTGCTCATCCTCCCGAGGTGGAAACAGCCCGTTTACAATTGATATTGTTACAATCTGTCGGTGCGGTTTCAAAAGAGATGAAATGAGCCCACCCGCAGCGGTTCCACCACTAGTTCTTTTCTTTCTAAATCGATCACTAACAAGGCGGACCCATTCTGCCTCTCCTGACACCTTCCAGACTGAGTGCGATGTTATTGACTATGTATTGTCATGATACCTGCAAAAAGTAGGGCGTCGACGCGGCGCGGATTGCAGCGTAGGTAGGGCGCCCTTTCTCCACCAATGATGTCGTCGTGACCCGATACAGCTGATGGGAAATCTGAACTGGCTGCTTTAAGTGGTTGGAAGGCCGGGTGGAAATGGTGACTGGTGGCTGGCGACAACACACATTGTATGACCAAAATCCGCTGCTCCACTCGACAGGCTAACCCAAACTGTGTAAAGGCTGCGCCTGTTGCGCGCGCGACGGAGGGGCAAATTACGGTTGTCTTTACTGTCTCCCGGCTAACTGTACCTCACATTTGCATTCGCAGTTATAGACATGTTGGCGTGGAATTCGATGTGATGGCTGAGTCATCTCACTAGACGCCATTCTAGGTACGGTACCTTGCCGGTAATATTGGAGTTAGATTCTTGTCGCTTCATCCGAACATTTTTCTTTTCGGAGAACAAGGCGGGACTTGTCGTAGATCGTTTTGAGACTAAAAAACCTTTCATGCGGAAAACCCATGCTTCTCCTTCCCACATAATGTGCTCCTCTTCACGGAGCATTAATTGCGCATAAAAACGAGGAATTTTAATAGGAATAATAAGCAGGTTATCATGGGATAAATGGGTTGTGGAGCCCACAATGAGTTCGTGGAGTTCCTTGAGTACAGAGCTTTGGAGCAACATAGAATGCGTGAGCTCTCTATGCAAGCCTCCTAGAACGCAAAAACCGCTCGCGGTGCCGTTGAGTGGTGCATTGATGGCACCCCTCGGGTTCTTCGGCATTCGCAGATAAAAAACAAAGATTTATGGATGGGATATGTGAAATCTGTCGTTTGCATTTGCTTGTGGTGTCGTGCGATGGTTGACCGCTACATGAGTTTATGCTCGCTACACGGCTCTGCGCGTACTTCCTCGAGAAGATCCGCCCATCAACCCGCACGCAGCTCGAGCACGCTCGCTCACGCGCGTCCTTACCGCACCGAGAACACCCGAACAGCATCTGCCCTCTTACCCGGCCGTTCCGAGATCAGCGTGTTCATCCTCGCGACTCGCAGTGTAACTGTGCAGTTCGGATTGCCTGGCAGCCATTTTTAATTATTTTTCACTAACTAACTTCTTCAGCCGCTGCGTCATGACTTCTGCGGGCAGCATCCATGGCGACCAGTTATACGCTTACCCAACGCCGATCCATCAGTGTTCCGAGCGTCCGGCAGCGTGAGAGAGACGAGGAAATAACACGTACATCGATCTGGCGTCCACCACACCCAACGTCCAGCGTCCAGGAGAGGAGAGTGTGTGTGGCGGATAGGAGGGTAGCAGACAGCTGGTACCCTCCTATCGCGCCATACTCTCTACCAGCAGTCTGCCACCCTCCTATCTCCCCATACTCTACCAGCTGTCTGCTACCCTCCTATCGCGCCATACTCTCCTCTCCCGGTGAACGCTGGTGGACGCTGGCAGACGCTGACAGACGCTAGATCAATGTCCATAAGTTCCTAGTCGTTGACGCTGCCGGACTCGGACGCTGTTGGACGCTGCCGTAAAGTATGAATGCAGCCATACTTTATTCTTCCAAACCTTCCAAAGTCTGGGAGATAATCCGGAAAATGGCTAACTTCTCTCTAAATTGTAAGCCAAAGTCCAGAATACGTGAGCTGGAGAGCATTTAGGTACATGCGGACTACGAGCCGCAGTGCGGGGGCAGCTGGCGGTCCAACGGCAAAGCAAAGACCCGAGCCGCTCGTCATGCTCTCATCGATTCGTCGTCGGACCACAACCTCGCCAGGGTAGTTTCCAGAAGCGGTAAGCGTTGTACCTGCTAGGCTTTTTCTTCAGAAAAATGAAAGTGCAAAGTGATTTTCTTGCAAATGTATGAATAGCATGTTTGTGAGGCTCTATAAATACCCTTTTTGCAGGATCATGGAGGGACGAGAATGGATGGCGAAAGGACAGCACGTGGACTTCTAAGAAGCGTACGACTGTTTACGAAGGAATGAGGGAGAGTGTTGCTTGAAAGGGACCCTCTTCCCCTCTCCATTCTCCATACCTCTGCTCCTTCCAATTTAATCTATTGCCATTTCAAGTAGAGTCCAAATCGATCTCATCTCACATGTAAATGTTACGGGTGCATACAACTAATAAATGCTTTCTCTTTCTTTTACGACCCACGAAAACGGAGTGGGCGAAGTTGGCGTGGTGGAATATAGCGCCGCTAAGCTCGCGCACGACTGCGGGGGGGGGGGTCAAATCCTTCCTGGATCGACTCTCAGCAGGCCAAGCCTATCATTGCGACGGGTTTCAGTGAATGATAAACGTCTCTATCCAAAAAGAAGGAAAAACATTAATTTGTAGAACGGCTGGCCTCAGTGATCTTCATCTCACCACAGTAAATCCTACTGAAAGTCACACTGCACTTCGCTAAATGTTTGCAAAAATCGAGGCTATCTTCAGAAAAAAGATAGTGAGGACTGCAATGGACACTTTATGCGGTCCGCGTCACAAAGTCTTAGCTTAGGGTGTCAAGGCGTAAGGCTGCTCAAGTCCTCAAGTAACTTCGCCTGCTTTGAAGTCTGTCTTTGCTCTCGTTTCCATGCTGTCTCGCCACTCTTGTCTGGTCCGTCGTTTCTCTCGCCTGAAGTCCCAACAAACCATGGAGCAGTAGAGACCGGCCTACTTCAGGGCTTTCTCTACGGTTTTTTTCTCAAACACCGCTAAATAAGAACCTTTTCACCGCTCGCTGTAAAATTTTACTTCAAAGGCAGTATGGTCATGGATGGGGGACGTATGCGTAGTCTCAGACGTGCAAATATATTCTTATTGATCTCCACAGAAGAGCTACGGGCAGTGCTTCAATTGTTGTGCATGATAA
>MU915356.1:0-13856 GCA_036418165.1 Cooperia oncophora
GTTTAGGAACCAGCTGCACTTGGTTGCATAACCGAAAGTGCAGAAATGGGCGACCACGCAACTCAATTCCCGGCCATCCTCGGGAATTCAAAAATTCGGTCCAGAAAGTGAAAGTGGGAAGCACTCGCTCCAATACCTTCATGATGTCTCTGCTATTCATGGGGTACAGTTGATATCGTCGCAATCAGTGGAGGCGGCGTCAGGAGTGGAATGAGGCCACCACGGGCAGCATTTTCCACCAATGGCGAATTATGGCTGGAAGCAACCAGCCACTAATGGTAGAAAAGTGACCGCGAGCGGGCTTATCACACCCCCCCCCACCCTGACGCCGCTCCAACTGATTGCGACGATCTGGCATATCTGTTGACAACGCTCATATTTTTTTATTCATTTTGTTTCTTATTTGGGTTCACCACTTGCAAGTTCGGGAGTGTAAGGAATGTTCGGATGCGTGGCATAGTACTAGTCCAGCTGAATCGTTCCCTTACTTGTTATGGAAGAGCCCATTCCGGAACTAGCAGTCATTGGATTTCAAGGACAATCAAGAAGCTCCCTCACCTATTATTCAAGTGAAGCCTGTCCTATCCTTCAAGCTCTTACTTTTTCTGCCGTGTCTACTCTCCGGAGATTTGCCTTGAATAATGGGACGTCAGGAGCGCGAAAGGAAGCCGACTATCAATGAGAAACGCTTTTCCAGAGCTCCTAGCCACAAAGGAAAAAGACTCAATAGGACGGCCCGTATGAGAAAAGTTGACCTAAAAATCCTTTGAAGTTCCATGCAATGGATCTTCGTGTCATCCCTACAACTACTCGAAAATGTTAAGAACACCTTCGTTTATGGAAGCCTTTCTATTCCCTTGTGATTCGATGTTATCATGGAGCCGAGCGGAGCGTCACATCGTAAACACCATAAAATAGTCCAAATGAGCCCAGAATTCCTTCCGCTAAAAAAAGATCGCTTCCGCGTCGCTCAGTGGGAAGATGCAGTTGTGGTCCGTGCATTATTTCTGAATGACTGATTGTAGCTTCGAATCAGAATACTCCGAAATCGACTGACTGGAGCAATATGATAAAGTATTCTAACTGGTCGCTGGGAAAGTTGCAGTCGTGCAGGGGGGAAGGGTGCGTTGGTGCGAAATGGCAGGATATCGCGCTCAGGAAAAAAAGTTCACATTTCCATTGGTGAAATCTTCTGGCTCGCCAAAACCCGCCACAGTTAGCACCAGAAAGCGCGGAATTTCAGAGCCCGTGTCCACTTCAGTTCTGCGACACGTTTAGTTCACTCAAAGCTATCCAAACTACAGTCTTGTTCGCTGCGGATGATGCGGCGTGTTGAGAGGGATGGTTTTGGCGCGGTGCCAGCTCATTTCTTCCTCTTTCTTTCGGCTGACGATCAGACTAAACATATATCGTATTCGTTCTTATCACTCTGACGAAGCGGACCGAGCAGAGCGCGCCAACCGCCAGCCCCGACTGACTGCTACGCCCCGCATCCGCTGCGAACAAAGACCGTATTTAAGATGGTAAAGTAAGGTAAACGTTTTTCTTCCCGTACATCTGACTGTGAGCTGTAAGTTATTGGAAACTGGAAAAGTACAATACCTTTGAACCAATAGTTTTTCAGCTGGTTTTAATTGCCCAGAGTACATAAAAAAAGAAACGTGGCAACTCAATTCCGATTTCACGTCAATTTTCTTCTTCTTTAGATGGAGTTTCATAGCCACTCATATCTCACACATTCCACTTTTTCATACGTGATAAGTGGCTCTTTCACAGAAAAAGCCCTTCCCTTGAACGAGCTCATCACCTGGCTTGAAACATGTTTTGCTCCTTTACATGCTTTGGTTGCCGCTTTACTCTAGCTATCCGCACGCTGGGTTTTGTGACAGGACGTCTACACCACGGAAAAGTTCAGGTAGTCACGTAGTAACTGGCAACAACGCTTTTCTTTAGACAGTTCAATAAACCTGTAACTAAGTGATATAAGAATAAAAAGATGAAGTTTCTGCGGTATATCAATTCTTTTATCGGCTACGAATTTGACTTCGTTTCAGAATCGTAGTGTCTCATTGAATGCGGCTTACAATGACTTGCAGGAACCAGCCGATGCGCAAGTCAGCATCTATACAGCTAGACAGCTTGTATCAATTTCCCGTCCACGGAGGGTAGGAGGCTTAGTTGGCCAGAGGGAGAGCCCACCCGGAATTTCACGACCGGGAGGTGCATGCCGTTCACCAGTACACCACCTCTGCCATAGAGCATACCTCTACGAAAAGCAGGTAAAGGGGAGGGGATTATGTCTAAACTTTCTGGAGTGTACTACGTGTCTTACGTTTATTCAGAACGGAATCTGAAATAAAGTCAACCTAGCGGTCCCATGTCTAGTTAGTGTTCCATTTTTTTTACCAAACGAACTTTGCAGCAATCAACCGACTACGGAGGAGGGACGGGCGACAGACTTGGTATTAGCGGACCCATCTATTTGGATGACGTCACCGATGGCGTTTCTCGCATTAATGAACCATCTCCATCTCAGGATTTTGACTGGTTGCTCCACAACTGTACGCTCAACCGCCATGTGCAGCCAACAACAAACTCTCCGGGACTATGAGTTCATCCAAAATATGGCTGCACTCTACCAAGACCGAAACACGCTTCCGTCTTGCTTTTTCAGGTTTGAAAGCGATGTGCAACTGAAACTCGTATCCTGAATAGATATTTTCGGTAAGTTGAAATAATTGAAAGCTGCCATTCGAAAACTAAATATTCCCTGGCCGTGAGAAAAGAAAACTCTATCAATTATATTAGGTTGGCGGGAATGGTCTGTCATTTTTTTGAACTCAATACTTGCCCATTACCTGAAGAAGGGTAACCGGTAATGTGAGCAGTATCACCTGTATCACCTGTGCTCCCGTTGATCATCGAGTTCCTCGAGCGGGCGCCAGTAACGTCTCCATTCGTCCCTGCAACGTGCAAGAGTTGCCCAATGAACTCTCTCAGCTCGAGGGACACGATGAACTTCATACCGTTCGTTCAGAGCTTTCACGAAGAAGTCTGACCATCGCATAGGCGGTCGTCCAGGCGTTCGCTTGACATCCCGTGGAATCCAGTCGGTGATCGCTCTGGTCCAGCGGTCGTCCTCGAAACGCATGACGTGCCCGGCCCACCTGATCTTCGAAACCTTGGCAAATGCGGCGGCGTCTCTGATCTTCGATCTCGAGACTGAGATGCGGAGCCTGCCAGATTCTTTCTCACTTGCGTGTAGCGGCAAACTCCGAGCATCGCCTTTCGATGGCGCGTTGAATAACGCCGACCGCATGCTCATCCTGCTTTCGTAGAGTCAAGTCTCTGAAGCATAAGCAAGGCAAGGACTGCGCGAGTCAAAACAGCGGTGGCACGGAGCTTGGTTCTTCGTCTTCTTCGCTACTCCCTCGATGTTGAAGGCTCCCCAAGCCGCTCGCTTCCTCCTGCTCAGCTCTGGAGCTAAGTCATTCATCATATTGATTTCACGACCTAGGTACACATAGCTAGAGCATTCAGAGATGGTCGTTCCGTTGAGCGTGAATGGGGCATTAGAAGTGAGCAGTTATACATCTAAGAATGGTCTTTCTATTAGTACCACTCGCTTGACTCCTGCTTCTTCTTCTGCAATATGGACAAGGATGTTATCCGCTACCATCGGCACCGACCCCTCCAAGCGCTTCCTCAAACTCTTTCTTCCACCACCCTGACGCCAGCATGACAGCTGCCGATGCCAAAATAATGGAGCGCTAATGCTCTAAAGCAGCTTACAGTTTTATGACGAAGTGAGTGAGGTTTGGGTATACATGTGAACTCAGCTTGAGGGAGCTGCGGGTCGTGAAAATGCTGGATGAAGAAGCTGCTTCCTCGGTCAATCCGCAAAGCAGCTACGAGATCTAAAGCGTACCGTCGATCAGAGGGAAAAATTTGTCCGCACAGTCCGCCCTCATCATAATAGTGCAGCGCGCTTCGTTCAAACAGGTAAAGCCGAACCTCATGCGATAGTACTGGATGGCTCTCCCCTTGCACCGGTGTAACCCAGACTCCTTCTAACTACTAGTTGTCTCAATACTGTTGTACTTAACCGTTATATGGACGAGTAAAACCTCCACGACCCGAGCCCAAGTCGAAATTGAGATGATGTCCAACTTTGCGTCGCGCTGGCCTGCATTGTGAAGCGATGGCATCCATGAGGTGCTCAAAAACTGGCAAGAACCCCGCAATAACATTGCTGTATAATTTTGATCTTGTACGCCTCTCTATAAAAGAAAGCCTAATTCGAAAAAAAACATGACAGATCTTTCCACCAATCTAATATAAAGAATGGAACTCAAAAATTTTAAAGCGTAAGTCACAGAAATTCCGAGCTATTCCCGCAGGAAAACCGAATTAAGTTGCAAAGCTGCAATCATGACCGATAACTAGAACAAATTTTATGCAATTTTCGACGGATCACATAGTAACGGAAACCTTTCCACTATGACAGGGTTATTTATGGCGTTGTGCAAGATCTTGAGCACGGTATGTGTTCTCGTAAGCTGTTTACTAGTATTAGATGAACGCACAATATGAATACGCAGCCCGTTCTAAATGCTGAGTTTTTATGGAAAAATACGACTTCACATTCTATACACGGCACAAGAAACCATGTACTAGTGGAGAGACAGGTCGCTCCCTTAATACAGACTCAATGTCGCTGATGAAAAGATGAACACTAAACTGTCAGGAACGTGACGCTAATATTTGGCTGCCGGTTCAGTGCCTCCATAGTTTCCGATAAGAGCAAAGTTTGTAGCACATCAAAAGAAAGCTATATGACGCTAAGCGCTTGTTCGAGACTCAGCCTGCAATATTAGCTGTGGATGTTCATGATGGGATACTAGCAGGGATAGGAAATACAATAGTGTACGCTCACCGTTCTCTGGGGGAGAGGAAGGGAAGTTACCAGTCTCTATCAAGACAAACCTGTGCCCTGCAAAATCGGTCGAGGGGGAACGAAATTTCAAAAAAAGTGATACGTAGCTATGCACAATAATACCCCGCCGTACGCCTTTTCTGACTATGAATCACAACAGAAACTGACTTCTAAACTGGGTTTAAGGCTAGTCCAGCGATCGGGAGCTTGCGACTCTCCAGTATAAATCCACGCAGTGATGGGGTATCAATGTTAGACATGTGCACTATGGTAATCTAGCGTTTTCGTGCGGCAGCTTTGGTAGAATACTTACCCAGTTTGGCCCAACGTTTCAACTGAATCGCCGTGGTCAGAAGCCTGAACAACTACGATCTACCCACGAAGCTCCTCGTTGGCCCAAGCGGTTTGTGTTATGCACCCTGATTTAGAGGCTGGATACCGTAAGGGAAGCTCAAAGACATTAGCTACCGTTGAAGCTAAATGTGCGCTACGAGCGAAGCGTCAGTTAGTCGTAATGTATGATTACTGCACGTCTTAGTTTGAGACGATCATAGCTCTGTCGTTCAACAGCTCCGCTCTGGTCATTCAAAACAGCAGTAATGTCATTGCTAGGGAGACACCATCTTGTGTTGCTGTAAAAGTCAGCCTTGGTCAGCAGGGTGAACTTTCCATCCCAATCTAACCCACTACTCACCAGCATTAATTTTTTGAGAGCTGCTGTGGGAATATCGCGTTTCATGCCAGCCCTGAAACAAAGCGGAGGTGCATATCCCTTGAGCATAAGAAAAGCGGAGCGTTCTTACCGGCCATAACCGTCCTGTGGTGCATGCAAGATCTCAACAAATTCGAGAGTTACTGCTGTCATAACACCGCTTGTGCGATTGACAGTTAGCAATTTTGATTTCAATATTTGTGAACACAATTTCAGACAATCAAAGTTCCATGGCAGTTTCACGAACTTCTCTTGTAAGACACTTCCAACTAACATACTGTGGTTACAAGTAGAGAGAAATTGGAGAATGCTCTGAGAGAGGTTTCGCTTTTTCGACGACTTTTTACCAGAACAAATCTACGCTGCCCTTTTCCAACTATGGATTGCACTTTTGTGGTTTTGTGCCGCTTCCCTTCCAATTCCTGCGCAGCCGAATCATCGTCAATAGACAGTTGTGGGAAGTCAGGAGTTCTACTTTCCGGTTCATCGAGCAAGCTGAAAAGCCGCAGTATGGGCAATTAGCTATGCCAATGTCCCCCAGCAAAGCTTTTCTGGACAAGTCATGGAGAAATGTTCCTCAGAAAAGCTCGTGGATGATTAGGTGACGACAGAAAGTCTTTTTTTGCTGGACAGCAGCAGTAAGAAGGCAGCTGAACGCGTCAAAAGTGCCAAAGCACTTTGCACAGCAAGACATCTCAAATCGTGCGCTTTAGTGGGTTTTTGAAGAGGTGACAGAAAACTGTTCCGATGAAGAGGTGAGGTATTTCTTCTGAGCAGCAGCCTCCTTGCATCATCCATCTTGAATAGAACCTGTGCTCGACCCAAGTTTAGCGAAATTGAATTGAGTTTTGATTTCTCGGAATGGAAAATGTTGCACAGCCCATGCTCACTCTCAACCATGGACCACCTGGTTGAAGATTCACTAAGGGTCCATTTAAAGGACTCCTTGGACAAGACTGACATCATTGCCAACGCTGCGGAGGAAAGCCCTCTCTCGCAGGATTTGATTCAGCAACCCTGCTGCTCCTTCCCCTAGGCTCGATTGTATGATTCTCGAGTTTTCCCGTTAAATGCGCATTGGTACCCTCCTCCTGGTTGGCGACGTGGCGAAACTACACTTCCTGGTATGCGAAAGCGGGGGGGGGCTTTCTGCACCCTCCCACACCACGAGGCAAAAACATGGGAGAATGTGAAAAGCTCATGGTACACATGTACCGATACTTTCTTTATTCTGGAGCTCAAAGACCTACCCCTCAGATGAGCCCGATTTCCGATGCTCCCCTTCCCTAGCAGTCTTGCGCCAGACATTGTTTTCCGTTTTGACACTTCTGCCAAGAGAACTTTTAGTCCAAGGGATTTTCCCTGTCACACTTTCGGAAATTAATAAAAGCCCTTGAGTGCCCTTCAGAAGCGAGTCAGTCCACTAATGAACAACAAGAGTCGTCGACGTGACTTTGCAGGTGCTACGGCGACGACAAAACCACGCTCCAGAAGCCCTAGAAATGCGATTCCCTATGCTGGTGATAGTCAACACATATGCTAAGAAACCAGCTTCTGGAGTTTTACTATCGAACTTCACCTTCATGCGAATTTGGGAACCTTCCCGTGATCCAACACTCAAATGGAGGGTGGCTAACGGACAAATTAGTCCTGACAGCAGGTAATGAGCAAATTGACAAGCCGTCACTTCAGAGTGTGTTGGCGAGAATTACCCAGCAACTTGCCCCTCACTAGAGCGACAAAATGAAGTGGAAAAGCGGGAAGAAAAAACGAAATCTACGATCAAAAACGGACCTCGTTTTCGTATACGGGTAGGCATTCCAGGCTTCTTCGTGTGCTTCGAGAGCGCTCGTCGGCAGAACACTTCGAATCCATACTGAAAAATCAACTGTCAAGTCCAATTTTTGAAAAGAGCTGAGAGCGCTGCGGCATCCAGCGTAAAGTCTGTCATGAGGGGGCCGTGAAGATAATATAGCTACTAGAAAATCCCAAAGGGATGCTACAATGTTCTCAAAATTTCGCCTACACTAAATGCCATCTTAAAAGCACGGTTCCGATTTTGGAAGCCAAGTAAGTATGTTGATATATGGAAGAGAAGGTCCGGGACTCGTTTGAGAAAAAAAATGCAAAAGAGAAGGTTGGAAACGTCTCTCATAAGACCCCGGCTTTACGAGATGTGAAGAATCAGCTACTTGGACCTCCTCCTTCGCATAACTGATCCGGAAACGGACCCCATGACCCAACAACAAGCGACAATATTGCCTCTGTCTCATGCCAGGGTGGCGTGGTTTTTTGAGAGGCGAACTTTGGAGGCGCAGTGCGGAGGCGGAGCCACCAGCAAAGAGGAGGCGTCACTGGAGCAGCATTGTGCCCCAGCTCCTTTACCTTAAACTTCGCCGTGAAACTGTACAGGGTTATTCGCTGCTGCCCACGCTACCTTTCCCAAGCAATCTGTTACACTTTCGTGGGTCAGCGCGGACCGTGCCTTTAAGCATTTACTGAAAGCTTCGCGGCGACATTCCATGTACCCCACCTCTTTGAATCCTCTTCTTTCACTTTACAACACCTTTTGAGAAAGATGGTAACTAATACTCGGAGAAAATTCTAATATTTCACGTTATCTCAGCTCCTCTGCTTCAAGCAGTGCTCAAATATTGGGTTGGCACATAAGTACTTTCGTTTTTTTTCAACCGGAAATTTCGTTCCAAAGATGAAATGTTTTGCTAGCAAGCTTGATATCATCTGATAGGAAACTTCACGTAGTTTTAGAATATCAAAACGGCTTCGGTTGAGGGAATAATTTTTGTGGATTTTTTAGTCGTTGAAGTTGAAAGCGAAGTCGGCGAAAATTAGCACCTTCGACAACTGCCTCTATTTACGTATAGTCGAAGTGCTAAAATCGCTTAAGCTGCTCCATACATTTGGAAAAGGTCGAGCTAGAAGTTCCAGCAAGGGAATCTCACTAGGACGCTTTGGAACGAATTTCAAGAATTTTGAAGTTACCAACCTTCACCTCGCCGATATTGGGCAGCTCACGTCTGTTCCACCTGAAATTTTATGCTAATAGTTTGAATGTCTCGGTGGTATGTTTTGCATGTTCTGATAGCAAATTTCGTGCTCTATAACACTGCTATAAAATCTGTTCTCCAGAGGTGTTTGCTTTCTGTTAAGTTCAGGTTATCATTACGGAACGCGAAGTCGTTGAGAACTAGCGTTCCCGTTCTCCACGAAATTTTATGCTAACATTTGAATGTTTCGCTAATGTGTTCTATATGTTCTGATAGCCAATTTCGTGCTCTATAACATAACATAAAAATCAGTTTTCCGGAGCTGTTTACTTTCTGTTAAGTTCAGGTTATCTTTACGGAACGTGAGGTCGATGAGAATTAGAGTTCCCGACTTCCTCTCTCAACCGCTGTCCACTGAAGCTTCAAAGCTCCTAGAGCAGCTCAATAGAATCGCCATGGTTTGAGTAAGGCTTAGAGTAACAGATTAGTGTTAGGACAGCTCTTAGCGAATTTCCCGAGCAGCATCAGCAGCTCTGATACCTCTGTTGAATGCGAAAAGGAGGAGATGTCTGAAGTGCTGATGCTTATCGACCTGACATTCCATATTATCCACCTGAAAAACAAGGTTCATCAAACGGATTTTCAAAATAACTGCAACGCAGTGTTATAGAGCACGAAATTGGCTATCAGAACATATAGAACACATTAGCGAAACATTCAAATGTTAGCATAAAATTCGTGGAGAACGGGAACGCTAGTTCTCAACGACTTCGCGTTCCGTAATGATAACCTGAACTTAACAGAAAGCAAACACCTCTGGAGAACAGATTTCTATAGCAGTGTTATAGAGCACGAAATTTGCTATCAGAACATGCAAAACATACCACCGAGACATTCAACTTTTAACATAAAATTTCAGGTGGAACAGACGTGAGCTGCCCAATATCGGCGAGGTGAAGGTTGGTAACTTCAAAATTCTTGAAATTCGTTCCAAAGCGTCCTAGTGAGATTCCCTTGCTGGAACTTCTAGCTCGACCTTTTCCAAATGTATGGAGCAGCTTAAGCGATTTTAGCACTTCGACTATACGTAAATAGAGGCAGTTGTCGAAGGTGCTAATTTTCGCCGACTTCGCTTTCAACTTCAACGACTAAAAATCCACAAAAATTATTCCCTCAACCGAAGCCGTTTTGATATTCTGAAAACTACGTGAAGTTTCCTATCAGATGATATCAAGCTTGCTAGCAAAACATTTCATCTTTGGAACGAAATTTCCGGTTGAAAAAAAACGAAAGTACTTATGTGCCAACCCAATATTTCCCTACTCCACGTCATGCCAAGGCAGCTGGCAAATAGGAGATATTACGTTGGGAGTTCCGTTAATGGGAGGCTATTTCTATTTGTAATTTTATTTGTATCCGGTCATCGTTAGTTAGGACGGACTCGCTTCAAAGGATAAGGGGCAGGGTGCACTGGCGATGAATATTGTTCATCCCTAACTTTTTAGCATTTCAGAATATCCTACGAAACAGATGTCGCAAGGCGGTTTTATTCTGAAAAACGTTTGCCATCAGAACGAATTGCCCTGAAAATTCGTCCTCTCTCAAAATAGTCTATTTATTGCTGTGTGCCCTAAATGAAACTAAACAAAAACTGAAAATATTTAATTTCAGCAGCAAATTTAATTTCGCAGAAATGCAGCTCTATGTCGGCATGTATTTTCTGTCAATCGTTCGTCTTCAGAGTTCAAGATTGTTTTGCTCTGTACAGAACCTATCTACTTCCAAGCGCGATTTCTGGTGGCACGAACCAATTTTTCTTTCTCATCGAGTCAATGGAAAGTCTTTCTCTCATAACGTGACAGGATGAACCGTTAATCCGAAGAAGCCATTCATAGCTTCTCAAGTGACTAAGATTAGAAGCCTCTCAAAGTCATGGTAATGACGGAATCAATCTACTGCAAATAAGAGAACGAAAAATCATAAAAGGTAAACATATGTATATATAAGTCAATTACTCAAATAAAACCGTGTGACATGACCCGTAGCGATTTATTATGTAGGATATCTAAAAATGTGCGAGAGGGTCCAGCTGCAAGTTTCCCCTCCCCCAACTTCAACAAAGTTGAACTTGTGAGGGGAGGGGCACATGACGGTGCGACGGCACCATTTCAAGTCGTATTACTTCATGTATATTCGTCTGCGCACTCTTGTCGATATGGCGTTCGAGCTGTTCATGCCGGTGAGCTCTCCCGATGTAATTTCACATGCAGAGCTGGACTGTAACCTTTCTCTGCTGCGGTAGGGCCTGGAACAGTATCCTAACTCAATCAGGGCACGTGATGCTGCTGGGGAATATTTTTGGAGAACACGCCCCCCCATCCCTGTAATACGACCCCTCTTCCCCATCCTACCTACCACTTTCCTAGATGTTTCAACCCTCCTAAGCAGTTTTATAGAATTTCCCGAAGTTTCTTTTCTCGCAAATTTTGCATGTCGAGCGCCCAGAGGGGTCTAATCACCACTGCTACTTCAAAGTTTCAAATTCGACCCCCTCCCCCACTTTCCCAACCAGTTTCAAGTACCAGAAATAGTAAATGTATAGAGCATTCGCGGCGCCTCCAACTAAGGGGAGGGAATTTCTCCAGCCAGCAAAATTTCGTCAAAGGCAATGGCGACCCCCCATCCTCTTCCCAACAAATAGCAAATACAACTCGCCGCCCTGGGATTCCCCAACGTACGGTCGCTACTGTGGTCTGAACTCAATTGTCTGTCTTATTAACTTTTGAGACCGAAATTCAAAAGTTATAGGAATCAATGAAGAAACATCGATCCAAAACCGTTAGTTTCCCCCACCCCCACTTTTCAACTTTACTTGTTTAGGCCTCCGTTCCGTCTCCACAAAGGTAAACTCAATTCACCGCTATACTGTATTAGCACATGAGGGGTAAGATTTGCCCATGAACTCGAGTTTCAGATTGTAGTCATAGCTGTTGACAAAACCACTTCAGTAGATTTTGTTAACTCTAAGCAGTGAACTTTTCAACGAGGTCAAATGCGACACACAGCATTTCAGTGGATGCTCGTTAATTGAAGTGGCAGCTGTTCGTTTGCTGCACGCTTTTTCCAGTGCCGAAGTCGTTGAAGGCAATAAAATATAGCGCCATTAATTTCAAATCAACTGAATCCTTTCGCTGTAAAAATTATCGCTCAACATTCTCAATTTCATAGCAGGAATAGTCACCATAGACTTCGATCAGCCGAGTTTACCTTTGCAAAAAAAACCTGGTAAAGAAAAGAATGCAGAAGCTGCAGTGCGAAAGTGATAGTATAACGCTTTCAGCTGAGTGAACGCTTTTTGGGATGTGCCACGCATTCTATTCCACTTGGCATCGTAATGACGCTTTGAATGCGATTATCCTATTGGAGCGAATTCTTCATCCGTCAGTATTTCTCTTCTGTCGGAGAGCTCTGGTACATTGCCGATCACGGAAGAATGGAAGGCCTTTTCGTCGGGGCGAGTGTACAGGGCGGGGGGGGGGCAAAAAAAGACTTTTTTCTTCCTCGACTTTCGAGGCGCTATAAGTTACACTAAGGTATTAAATTCTTATCGGACATTTCTATTACCATATAAAGAGCATATTAAATACTATCATGATACTCCGCCACAGCCTTCCTTGAATGGGAAAAAAAGGAAAGGGGGAGAAAGATGGAGGAGCGCCATCGAGAGATTCTGCCACGCGACCGTCAGTGGGTGCGTGAGTTCAGCGAGATCGTTGATTTCTCCGCCACTGTAGACCACCCTATTGAACTCCGCCCGAACCAGGTAATTGAGGGGTAGGTCAGGTTACCTGTTTAGATATTCCACCTTCTTCAGGTACTCAACGCCCTTCCATTCCAAGGAGGCGAGAGTTTTCCCAACGCCCTTTGATTCCATGTGGTGTCACCCAATCCTGTAGCAGTACAAAGTTTCCAAGAAGGTACGGGCGACGACATGTGGAGAGGATATTCTTCTCGAGTTGCTCGATGTAACCGCCAGCGCTCACCTTTAGTCCGGGGCCCACGAAGAAAATATCGGTCTCTCCATTCCAGGTACGTCCGGTCCCCACCATCAACTGGCGCCTTGGCGACTGAGGTGAAGATGATGTCCTAGACCGTAGCGACGTTGACGGAGCTGCTCGATGATGGAGGTCTTCCAGATCGAGAGTACTGGTCTCCAGGTAGCTATCCATGGGTGACTCCATACTAGAAGTTTCGCAGCTGTTTGGAGGTGACATGAATTCCAAAGGTCTTCTCCAGTCAGGTTGCGGCTGGAGATGACTTCATATTTTGGTGTACATGAAGGTGATGGGCGAGCGCCAGCTCCTGCTTATAGAGGAACATCTTGGGTATCTTCCGCCCTGGTACTCGTATCCACGTCCTCTGTCTGGGCTGCGAAAACTTTGCTGATATGTGACTCGGTCGAAATGTCTTTTTTTTGCCCCCCCCCCCCACCCCTGTGGATTGGAGATCTGAACCCCGGCTTGTAACCAGGGTAAGTAGGTAAGGTAAGGGGGCCTACTGCAATACACTACTTTCGCGAAAGTAAAAAAGGTACAAAAATCAGTTGTTTAACTTTAAAACTCTTGAATCATTGGTTTGCGTCTTTCTTACACAGTCTCATCCGCTTCAACCTTTCTCTCTTCGGCAAGTTCCTGAATTGAAGCAGGCGTCGCTTGAATGAATACAGATCAAATGCGCAGGTCCTATTGTTCAATTGGCGTCGGTTCAGTGGAGCGAAACACTAGCTGCACATCCTTCATGGCCCAAATTGGTATCTGAGAGCTTGACTGCCGAATTTCCGGTCAACTTCTCACACCAAACCAGTGCTTATGGTGCGAGCTTCTCTATCGCTTCGTATCGGGACACGATATGGCAACGAGGGTGGTTTTCCCCCACAGCCTCCCTCGGATCGTCGGAAGTGACATTTTCCACAGTGAAATATAATAGTTGTTCCACGTCAACAGTCTTCCCTCACATTCCCGAGTTAAGAAGGAAAACCCTGCACTCTGTTCATTTTGGGCCATATTTCTTCGAAAATTCAAAACTCCGGCTGAATTCATGAAAATCAAAAAACCGTATTCCGGAGACAGAGGTCACTGAAATGAGGAAAATTCTTGCTCAATATCCCTGTCCCCTATTTGTTCTCAAAAGCAGAGCGGCA
>MU915357.1:740-18025 GCA_036418165.1 Cooperia oncophora
TGGAGGAGTGCATGGCACAGATGTCAGAGAGCAGTTTCTAAATGGAGAAGTGAATCCTACGTATTCGTTGCTGTTGTTGTTGTTCAAGTGCCGACCAACCTACAGCGCTGAAATTTCGTCCCGATGCTAGTGTCTTTGCATGGGGAAGGAGGAGGGAGGGGAGAACTTGGAGGACTTCTTGTGCAAAATGGATTTACCGCAGCATAGACTATGACTCCCGCCAAATGTGTTTAATTCTTTTTGTGCCTGCGAGGTTGTTAGGTGGAAGTGTTTATTAACGGCCTTTCGACCAGATCGTCGTCCTCGGAGGCCAAGTCCACCGCGGCAGGAGCGGAAGAAGCCGCCCAGTCAGCTGTGCTGTGGTGGATTTGGCTTCCGCCAAAGCTTGATGGAGGTTCGTGATAGGCGGACCGACTTCAAATAAAGTAATCCCATCCTCATTGGGGTGATCGGCCGGGGATCGAATCCTGTTTTGACTCCCGTTGATACCAACCAAGTCTTCTACCCTTCAGCGACGGTAAGTTAATCCAAGGCTCGTCAGAGGGGAGGGGGCGCGGGTGAGGATGTTGTCTTTCAGATCGGCTGGCCATCGCAAGTCGTTGTATAGGCGATTTCGCATACAATAAGCCTCCACCATTCTGACTGGAAATATTAGGTTGGTGCATAAGTTTTTTCCCCTGTTTTGATCCTTCCGTATTTCGTTTGCATGGATGTTGGTATTTCGTCATCACGTGTGCGTGACGTGTACATGATACTCTTTCACACTAGCTATCACTCGCCCACTGCATTTGCAGGCTACAATGCCGCACAATTACCAGTGCAAAACCATGTCACAGTGGTGTCCCAGCCCCCGTCCTTCTGGAACGATGGAACCGACAAGCTGCCTGAGCGTTGGCGTCGAGTAGTGGATGGTGATGGTGCATACCTCTAATCTTCAGGCTGGTTCGCTATTGAGATATTTACAAAAAAGTCGGGGAAAGAACTTATGCAACAACCTAATATATGCAAGCGTCCGTTACCTTGCACATAATAAAATATAAAACGATCGCAACAAAACGGTTTGATATACGGCAAAGACTAAACCATTTAAAAAACTCAATGAGTTAACTCAAGTTTTGCACAAGAAGCCTCTAACCCGAACCGGCGCGAAGATTATTTAGCGTCTTGAACCCTTTTTTGAATACGAACTCGTAGTAGGGCCCCAGATGTGATTGCCGGGAGTCACGATCGTATCTACCCGATTATCACATACGTCATACCAGAAAAGCTTATGAAATGAACATTAAGGTGCAAAAACTATGAGCAGCAGTAGCTTGAGACATAAGTGGGAGACATGAGCCAATAGTGCCATATTGGCCACAGCTTTCACATTTCCCTCTAATTGAATCAATTCGCTATTGCGCGGAGATGAGGAGTGACCCGTCCGTCATTCATTGAGGTCCAACGGCCAGCAATCAAATTGGTCCAACATGCGCCGTTTCGCAACGGCCGTCGGACATAACATTCAACAACAGCTCGCAGTATCAGGGGTTCCTATAAATAACAGAGAGAGATTTGAAAAAAAATCCCGCAAAAGATAAAAAGAGACTGAATAAAGAGATAAGTCGCAAAGTGCTGACCAATCTCTTCCTGGGATGAGCCTAGGCCAGGAACGTCTTACCGTTGTGGAAAAATTTTCAAAAGTAGAGAAAGCCCTCAAACCCCTCAAGGGTTCCCCCACTGGCGCGATCCTTTCCTATCCCCCGTCTGAATTTTCGCCAATTTCCTATCACCTTTCTTCGTCGAGCGAGTGGCCCCACCTCTTCGCTGGAGATGCCCAACCTACGACGTGCCCTGTTTTAGACTGCACAACGCCTGTACGTTGCCGGTGAAGCAGACAAACCGCGAATCGGCAAACTTCGATGGGAACAAAGAACTCACACTATGACTAAAGCGAGGAGGAAGGCGTTCTCTGCTTGTCAAAGGTGTCTACACTCGTTAGTGATGGAAAAAGTTTTTAGCGTTCCTGGGCAGCATTCTCTCGCTACGGTATGTGGCAAGAGAATCGTAATTCGCCGCGCCAGTGGGCGTCGCGTGCGACGTCGCGCCCGCTAATGACGACGATTTCAGGTGGTATTGGTCGAGAATAGACAATGTATGACCAGAAATACACTTAAGTGTCTATCATCCTTGTCTACATGAAAGCCGATGCTCCAGTCGCAAGGATAGTGCAAATTAAGGAAACGTCGCACCCACTGCCGCGCGCGACGAAGCGGCAGTTTACGATTCTCTTGCCCGTCTCCCTCCTCGTTCGACGGGCATGTGAAATCAAGGAAGGTACAGTTGAACATTTACCATCGCATCTTTCTCTCCTGCAGAGATAACAAATTCCATTATGGTAAGGATGTGTTGTAGTAGCAGCTCAATTTCATTCCCAGACGAGTCTGGTGCTGTCAAAGGCCAAAGGGTTGGTGTTTTCCACGCGTGTTATTTATCCGTCTTCCCCTCACAACAGCTCGTCCTTCTTTCCGCTCGACGGTAACTTCTTTTAGAAAAAGTGGGAAATTCTTGGTTATACTAGACCGGAAAAATTCTGAAGAGTGTCGAATTTTGTAAGGTTTTCCCTGATTGGCAGGACATCCCCTGGGTGTTGAATGTTTCCACCAACTGCTCCTTACTACTCATAAACAAGCGTTTCTTGAAAAATCCACTGAACTGGTGTTTGAGATGAGAGATCAGCCGATAAGGTTTTACAGCAGCGAAGCCGAATCGCCCGAAGAACAGTCCTAATGCGTCCGACACACTTTCCATGGCAAAACCCTCAGAGACTATTATCCCATCCAGTAATGTCTCTCTTTTTCTTTTCTATCGTGGAAACGTTGAAGTCGATTATCATCGAGGCGTTCCCTCAGTGAGGGTTTTGCCATGGAAAGGAGCCAAGCTTACAAAAAATTGGCAAAAAAATTAGCCCAGTTTCAACAGTGCATATGTACTTTTTTGCGTCTTGAAGGGAACCGTTTTCAGCATAAATGAAAAAACTTCTTAATTAGTGCGTTTCCCTCGGGCCCCGAATACACAGCCTTTACCAACTGAGAGCGAAGGAGCTGAGCTCATAAAAAATGGAGAAATAAGAACGTTTTTCATAGTGCTTATGTCCTTTTTGCGATAAGAAAGGGAACCTTTCCAACATGAATGGAGAAATTTATTTATAAAAGCGCATAACCCGTGGATTCAGAGCCCACGTCAGTTGGCTTTGGTTTCTGAAAGGTAAGGAAATGGAGAAGCTTCGCTTTTTTTGACAGTTAGTTCTTGGTGATGCTGTAGGCATTTTCAACTTTTTAGCGAGAACGTAGTGGCTCAGCTGAACGCGATGTGACTACACAATTTACTTATTCCTCGCAGATACGAATCCAGTTCCGCATTTCGGCCCTGCTGAGGTAGAAGCTAAGTTGGCGGCTAGAGCCATCGCTATTAGACTCTAGACGCGCACGTGTAAGGTGGACAGGTGCTACTACCTCCTTTCGCTCTAAATAAGTGTAGTAAGTTAGGCGCAACAAGAATCTGAGTTAAGAAATGTGGTATATTCTGATTCCGTAGTTTCATATGCAAATATGATTCAGCAAGTCACGTAAGAGAGCTTCGGTTACCATAAACAAATATTGAAAATATGAAGAGAACGAAAGAAGATTCTAAGAATGAGTAAGAAAAAAAAATTTTGAGCTTTGATTTCACACAGCTGTTCAGTTATAGTCATGATCCCTGAAAACGATAGGGCAAGTGACGGGACGTGACAGGAAGTGCTGCCGAGGCGCACCTTCCATCAATTATACCATCCCGAGTCCGCAACATTTGCCTGGAAGGAATATTCTGGGTGCGATCCAACACACGCTGCCTATATTTTGCATGGATCATGACCATGAATCTGATCCCACAGAAACTTATTATCTGTGCGTGTAAACTGTTTGAGCTGTGAATCGTCTAAATAGCAGATAGACCCGTTAAGGAATGATGTACAAACAATAAAAAACCTGGCCAGAACAACGAAATGGGCTGAACCAGTCTAAAAAGATGGCACATATGGAAACCTCTAAGAACTACCACTTCATTATGTACATACACTATCTGATGAGGTTCTGATTTGATTTATTCCTTTGACTGATAAGTTCGGATGGGCACAAAAATCTTGTGGGGTACTTGAAGGACTCATTGCGCAAAACTAGAATTACCCTAATAAAAATCAGGTTTCTGTACTTGAAGCTGAATCATCCAGCCAGAAACTCTTTCTAATTAGACTTTAACGGGGCCAGTAATGTCGACCGGGGAGGGGAGGGGGGGGGGGGCGAGCTGTGAACTCTTGTGGATCTGGGACGAAGGTTCTAGCCATCGTTAAAACCTGCCAACAGTCCGAGAAGAAGAGGTTGTTCTAGATAGCGTCGACAAGCGATAGAACTAAAGCAAAGCCGCCCTTATAATTGCATACATTATTGAGATCTATTATAATCCTATACACACGCGGCGGGCTGTGCCTCCAGAAGCGCATCCAACAGATCGTCCTGGGCCGCAGGATCCAACGGCCGCATTTGTTCATTGACTTTAGCAACAGAGTCGTGGAAGGATGAGAGCCGAGCGTGTAGTGTCTGCCGCCATCGATTACCTGGACTTTTGAATTTACGAGAGGATATTCATTATTTTCTTATTATGCTTGACAAGAATGCGAACGAAGAGTTGCCGAGCGAACAGATTGCTCATGTGATCGTTAACACGCCTTCCAATGTCTACTATTCGTTGCCCACCCTAAAAATTCGCAAATGTCTGAAGAGTGAAAAAGGCAGACAATTATTAATTTCTCAGTGAGATCCTCACATACCTTCCCCAAAACGAATTTCGCTATTCGTTCCTTATCGCAGTTAATATCCACGACGATTTGAAGAACCTAGAAAAAGTTATTACGACAGAAATGCGACCATGATTGTTCGTAAAAGCCTGTACCTCTCCATCTTCATTCCATTCATTGATCTTTGGTTGCAAAATGTACGCCACGTTCCCGGGCAAAGTATCGAGCAAAGCAGCACGGACCGCCTCCACACACAATTGCTGAGGGCTCTGAAGAGCTTTAGGAAATACTATATGTAAGGTACAGGTGAGACCTTGAGAGGATCTCTGACAAAATCGAGAAAAAGTTGTTAGCACTAATGAAGGGCTGCAAATTACCACACCCAGAGCTTTTCGAAGCGCACGCTTGCCCTCCAAAAAGCAAAGGGAATAAAGAACTGTTTCAGTTGCAAGCGGTGATTTTGAAAATAATCACTCAAGTCATGAAGAGCAATGCACCATACCTTCAGGCAGCTAAGGAGTCTTGCCTGGGTGCGGGGTGCAAGATCCAAGTTAAGAAAGAGCGGTGAAAGCGGCACTGCAAGTGGCGTCGCCTGCGCGGCATCAGCACCATGACTCGACTTATCAGACGCGAATGTGCGCGTGTCGCCGTAACTGGGAATTCTCGCTCCACACCAAGAAGGCGTTGATCACCACGCAAAACTGATAAACAACAGGGCTCGTATGCTATACTTCTCCTCGAGTGGAATTTACCTCGGAGTAACGTCTTCCAGGGAGGCCACTTGCCCTACTCTCGGCAATTCCAAGAAGAGCAAAAACTGACGACCGGAAGATATCTTCCCAACACTTGTCGCTGGGGAAGTGATTTCCTGATTTTTTGGGCGTGGCCTTTCTTCCAGAGTCATCGGGTCAGTATGGCGTACGGGAAGGGAGCCTTCCCCTCGTGGGGAAGTAAGGGTAACAACCTCAGCAGTGAAAAGCATGCTGAATTATTGCTTACATTAGTGACAAAAGGCTCCAGCGGTTAGAAAGGAGAAGTTCTGCTCACCTTAGTGGTTATCGTCATCTTGTCCAGACGCCATCGCTTCTCTGACGCCAAGTCTTTCAAATGCCTTCGTAGCGGGTCAATTCCTTCACCAGTCAGCGAGGATACTGTAACAGGAACACTCGGAGCTAACAGATAAGTTACAATTCTGGAGACCATACCATAGAAAACGGCATCGAAATTGCTCAGATATGTCCACTCCCACCACGATATTTAGCAAAACAAGCGTTTGGTTTTCTGCGAACGCAACATTAGTGTGAAGGTTGTTGATGATCGCGTCTGAAATAGGAGCAATCGGGGCTGTTTTTCCGACGAAGAGGCGGGGGGGGGCGGGGTATTATTGCCTTCTAACGCGAATTCCCATTCGAACCTATTCAGAAAGTTTACTTCTCGGGTTGAAGGTTTTACAAGATGGCTGTGGGCTTGCTCAGTTCACAGATCAGCAGGTTTCACCAGAGTGAGACTTGTAAACCAGAAATAGGAAACAACGGAATTGGCATGCCTCGGGTCGTCGCAACTACCGCTTCAATCTATCACTACCTCTCACAGAAAGCAAAAGGCTGAAAGACACACTTGCCATGCTTTCATCTTGCATTTTGACAGTTTCGTCATGCAAAGTGAAATCTTGAGTGGGGGTTCCAAGACGACCGATCTGGAAATCATTAACAGAGCGTCAAAAGGTCCACCTTAACTCCACATCAGAACCAAAGCCCCACTGGACGCAGCAGTACCTTTTTCTCTCGAATCTGTATTGGTTTTCCACCGACTCGACCATTAGTAAGGATACGAGCTAGCTCAAGCAAATCGCTTCTTCTGGTGACCAGATCCACTTTGTTAATCACAAGAGACGAAGGTAAGTGTGAGTATCTATGGAGAAGGTGTAAAACGCGGTGTTGGATGTAATCTCCAGTAGCAGTTGCATCCTAAAAGGTACACTTTAACCATACAAAACAACATAATGAAGCAAGGCGCTGCTCGGCTTGGGAAGGGCATTGTGCACTTTCGAGCATTTCTTTTGCTAGTTCTCCGGTAAATGACACGTCACGTCTTGAGGAGACCTGCGGACTCTTGTCAAGTGTAAACGAAGTTCTTGTTATTGCATTGCTTCATAGGAATCTACAGGTCTCCTTAAAAGTCACCGGTAGTGATCGATGGGAACCAGCAAATGCCCTCACCAAGCCACTGTAGCAGCTACCATAAGATGCTAAGTTATGGGCAAAAATCTAGACGCCTGGCGGGACTCGAAGCTGCATCCCACGCTTTCAGGGAGAGTGCACTATACGATGCGCCACCGAGGTGGCTTCCTACCCTCTCATACCCTCTCAGCTCAATGGTTTGTGTGCAGGAGCCTCATAGTTATATCGTAGCAATCAGTCGGGGCAGTGTCAGGAGAGGCGAGATGAGCCCACCACGGCTCCATTTTCTATCAGCAGTGATCGGATAGTTAACGAGTCAGAAAGAAAACAACCAGTGGTTAAAAGGTAGGCCTCATCCAATGTCTTTTTGCACCGCCCCGACTGACGACTGACTCTATCGGAGATTTTGACCACGACTCGGTACCCTTGCGATAACCAGCCATTGAGCGGAAAAGGGGTAAGAGCGACCCCAGGTAGCGTTAGTCAGCGGGAAATGCTGGTTTAATTGCCGTCCGGGTTCTGATTTTTGCCCACAAATCAGTGTCTCTGTGATAACCATAAAAGCGCGAACTACAACATGAAACAACCAACATACCTGAACTACAAGTATATGTTCCGCTTTTTGCAGTGCAGTTTCAGGTTCCATTACAATAATGTCTTGTTTCCTTGCCATAACCTCCCTGGCATGACGAAGACCTACAGTTCCAGGGCTATCTAGGAGGATCAGCTGCACGTCATCTTCCGTCAATACTGCGTCAATATTCTGAAGTATACAGATTTAGTAGACATCTATGAACTCAATTTCAAAAAGACGTAAGCTTACACGTCTAGCCTCACTAGTGATACACAATGGTCTGCCGAGCGTTACCGTTAACCTATTTGGGAGGGGAGAAGAAGGAGCTCCACAGCTAGTGTTCCTTCCCCTAAGCAAAGGTTTGGCTTAGGGAACAGACGAACAGAGTACTCTGAAGAGTACAGCCTGCTTTATATGGCTCGCGGTGACACTAAAAGTCTGAACCCTAGGTCTAAAAAAGCGTTCTTCTTCGTCACATGTCGCGCGTCGACGCGCTACATGGCACTAATATTGCAAGAGTGTTCCAATGTTAGGCTGCGTTCACACTTTGCGTCAGCGTTTCGAGCTACGCCAGTGCCTATCACTAGGAAAATACAGGTCGATCTAGCGTTACGCCAGCGTTTTCGCGGGCTGTTTGGCTTGTTGTGGTAGACCGCTCAATGTTTATAAGTTCACTGTCCTAAGTGATAATCTGAGCGGTTGTTTACATTCATTGTGTTATGCAGTGATAGGTCATCTTGGGTCTATAAAAGACCCTCTGTGCGGTGTGTTGTCAATTGTCGTCTCGTGTGCTAATAAAGCACTCTCGTCCGAAGTCGTAACAGGCTCGAAGCTCAAATTGCCCGCGGAAACGCTACTGTACGCTGGCATAAGCTAGATCGATACCTAAACGTTCCTAGTGCGCTATCGGACGCTCGAAACGCATGCAAAGTATGAACGCAGCCCCATACGAAAGACATGTATCGATCGGCGTCTGTGGCTAACAATAAGTTATGATGCTTTTCTAACGCCTAAGACAACGTTCAGACTTCGCGATCCAGTTCGCGCGATCGCGGAGTCTGAGCGCGCTCTAAGATTGCTGTACCTGGGTTGTGGTGTCCATTTTGCTGCTCACAGAAGACACGGAGGCTCGAACAAGCTGATTTGTAAGCAGCGACTTTCCCACATTTGGAGCTCCAATGACGGCGACATCGAGGCCACGCTGAATACATTGGGAAGAATTCGTTGTTTTACCTCGTGGTTGAAAAATAGTTAAACCAACTGTTGTTGACGAGTAACGTCGCAGTGGAGAACTGTGCCAGACTGTACTTCCAGGACCGCAACAGCGCCAAATGTACCTCACAACTTCTCGCCTCATCTATAATATACCAGTATCACAATAAGATCAAAGGAAATTATGGAAATTTCATAAAGATTATTGAATCGCCCATTTCTGGTGTGAGTTTGAGAAGGAAGAAAAACTGTACAAACAATAGACTGAAAGTCATATTAATCTTGAGACAGTCCAAGAGTAATTTGATGTAATTTACTGTGTTATTAGGGTTCTGTTTCGAGATGAAGAAAAATAAAGTCAAAAAGGCTCAAAGTAAAGGACTGAGATTTCGAAGTTCTGCTTTCCAACAGACCGAAAACGACCGTGCGAATACAATTCTAGCATCCTACAAGTATCCTCCAAAAAACCAAGTGGAAAGAGATTACACGGATTAAAAAATAAATACCATAAAATTAAAGAGGCATGTCGTTCGTGAAACTACGCACACTGTACGTAATTCTCAGTACATTTGATTCGACGGCAACTCAAGTTTTATGCGGCCCAGCCCGTAGCAGGGCACATTGTTTGGTTGGGCGCGAATCCCCAGCAGGGGCGTTCGTATTTGGCCCCAGGAGAGGGGGCGACGGTCGTATGGTTGCGTAGCCAGTTAAAGAGCAAGCGCGAAGTGTGTTCAATGCGCTGATGTCCCTGTACAGCGAAAACTTGCAGAGAACTCGGGATTATAGTAAACCAAATAAGTTACAAAATTCCATTTCATCAAAATAATCCGAAATAACGGGAAAGAAATATTAATATTTCGACATGCAATCTCGTAAGTGTATTCTAAACAGTTAGAATTCATTACTCTGCTCGCTGCGATGATTGTATGTGGGCTGTTCCGCGGATCGCGCTGAGCGGTGACCCAACATTTTTTCGACACATGACTAAGACTGTGACCATTATTCGTTCGTATTCAGATCGTTTCCAGCAGTTTGGTTCTCCTTTATCGGGAATCAGGCAATTGGCGGGAGCACGAATCTGGCGGCGTCGACAGGGACACGCTCCATCATACGCAACGGAAAACACTGTAAACAAGTGCACAGGTTCGCCATGGACCTCCCTGAACCCTTATAGACACATTTGCACTCACAAATTGCACCATCCCATCACCATCTGCGCGGATTCTTAGTTGCGCGCAGCGCAATATCCAATGTTAGCCATGAAGTTGGCTGCTAAACAAACCACATCCTGCCCTGCTCCACCACAGGATACGTTCTACATGTATTTCTGGTTATTCGAACACGCTCGCTTGAAACCGTACACAGAAAACGGACTTTCGAACAGTTCGGAGTGTTCCCCAAAGAATCCCCAACGCAATTATCTCATGAATCCCGGAAACTTCAGAAACGTTTAAGTAGTTTTGGAAAGAGAAAGTCTTCTAGAGTTCAACGCTGGTTTCAGATTTCCAAACTATTGAGGTTCAAGGGAAATATCTTGGTTCAAACCTGTACAATTCGCACTGCAAACTATCCAAAAAAGCACTCCCCAATAAATCCCCAACGCTGAATTTCTCTATGAATTTGGCGACCTTCATAAACATTTCAGTACTTTTAGGAAGCTCAAACCTTCCTCTACACGACTGCGGTCTCCTCTTTCCCACAGGTCCGCTTTTGAGGAAGTTATGGCCCTTCAAAGACACCCTACTTTCCTGAAAACTCGCGCTCCAATCAAACCACCTTGCAACCACCTTGCACCGCTGGTCCTGCCCAGAATCCCTCCCCCGATCCCTCGGCCTTTAATCAGCTGATTTCGGCTGGCTTGCTATCGTTCGGCTAACCAAAATGACCAGGAAGTAATCTCCCTTCGTGAATACTCATGGTACCAGTTAACCGATAGGTGGAATGGCATGCTTGCTGATCGGAAATCAAATTTGCTACTTTTCAGTTGCATTCCGTTTGTTACTTTGAAAGTAGGAATCTAGCAAGCTGCTGTCAAAAGTCGTTTCCAGAAGTTTTGCTCACTTACACTCCTTATCCCTGAGCCAGGGTAGGCGTGGCATTTGAACATGGCACGGAACTGGTTACTCGTGTAATATTCCAGTCTATGACAACTGTCATCTTGTTCTGTGTTGGACAAGACACGAAAACAATTTTGTCAGGATGAAAATATCTTACCAGAGGCGTAGACTCCTTCAGGTTAAGTTCAAGGATGTTCCAGTCAGCTCACGAGACTGTCATTCTTGTTGTGTTTGACACCCACGAAAACAATTTTGTTAGGGACCGAAAATATCTACAGATCAAGACTCCTCAGGTAATTCAAGGATTAAGCCACGTCTACATCTCAGACCAGCCAAGGTATTTCGAGTATAAAACGGTGCACCGGGTGGCAGCTTTAGGTTTTACATAGGTTCTGATCGGTCCTTGTGAATGATTCGCATCCTCCTAACCCCCCGTTATCCTATAAAGGTCCCAATACAGTCCAATCATCTCATTGTGGTGACTTCTAAAACTGTTTTAGTGAAATCTGCTTTCGCATATAAATCATTTAGGCTGACCGTGCCTCAAAAGAGACCAGTAATTAGTCAAAAGAATTAGCAGTGTCAGGTGCGTGACAACCATAAGAGTTGACTAACTCCAAGCAATTTTTCCTTCGTACCCTATGAAAGACAGTTTATGGGCTGGTGTTTGGTTCATTGGAGCTTCTTCTTAGAACAAGGTGTTGAGCTCTTGGAGCTTTCCATCTTTGAAGTTTTCTCATGCCCTTTTGCAATATTTGTTCAGCAAGCTCTGAAATCCAAAGCATTTCATCTCAGCATTTGCAGCGCTGCAGTCTCTAGTCCAGGTTAGCTATGCGCTAGGCGTCTCCGAAAGCAAGAAATCTCCACTGACTTTTGAAGCTATCAATGGTAATACGTTCCATGGTATGTTGACTTGGAAAAGCGCTGCCTGTTTTGTCTGTATGTCATGTGATATCAGCTTGTGTTACAAAAACCCTCGTAGTGTACATATTTCTGTGGAGGAGAAAACCAAACCGTAAAAAGAGGGAGGGGGTCGTACCGAACCCCCAAAAAGGGGCGGCGGTCGTACGGGCTCGACCAAAATCCCCGGGTAGGTAGACCTTATTAAGCCGAGGCACGTCGCGCTAACTGCGGTTGGCCCCAGTTAGAGAAGTTATTGAGCTATCCAAATCGCACGAAATCCATTCGAAAATATCCCGTAGTGGGATAAAGAAGGTTGCATAATATTCCAGCTATCTTATTGCTTTATATTGTTATTGATTATTTTATTATATTATTTTATTATTATCGAAATTCAAACAAGAACAGTGTGTCAAAACGAAAAAAAATGTACATAATAATTTTGTTTGTAACAAACTGGGACATCTATCTGCAGTAGGACTCTGTTTGGGCACTTGATACTCCCTGCTGATAAAGCTCATTGAATCTGAAATAATAATAGTCTCGTTAAGAGATAAACGAAGAAAGTGATTTGAGAGGGTCCTACTGCGCCATTTCGTCAGATATTTTCTCTTTCCTCTCCATGTACTCTTTTCGTAATGTCCTAGCGTTCGTTGTCGTTCGCACATGATTATAATTATAGGCTCGAGAGGGTCCCTACACCTGAAACTAACCCCCAACTGGCAGGCAGTGAGATTTCGGCGATACTGCAAGAGATGCACTTAGTAACGTATGTCTCAACGTAGACCTTCTAAAGGCTTTTTCGTCATTAATTCTTGAGATGTCAACATTTCGAATTAGTTGGTTATTGTTTTAGTTAAAGGCTAGCGACCATTATTTTATACCATTCCATTCATTTGACAGGTAGGGCT
Source organism: Cooperia oncophora (assembly GCA_036418165.1). Lineage (NCBI taxonomy): Eukaryota > Metazoa > Nematoda > Chromadorea > Rhabditida > Trichostrongylidae > Cooperia > Cooperia oncophora. The sequence continues at coordinate 13,388 of MU915357.1, forward strand.
ACCTTATCGTACTACTTTTTCGTAAGCCTTCACCTTAATCTTTTTTTCTTTTTCGTAAGCCTTAACGCTTGGCTTGGATTTCACTCAATTCTCGTGCCGATTTCTGTAGCTCATCCGCGTGCCTCGCCTGAACGTGCTCTCGGCTTGAAGCAGTTGTCCACGATGGTTCCTTCTTAGCACAATGCTAGCAGGGCCGTAAACATAGTCGGAAAATTACGAAAGAACGGAATGAAACAGTCAAATCCACGAAGACAAAGCTCGTTTCAGTGGCTTTAAATCGAATTTCGGACGAGAGTTTCCTACTGCATCCTGCTAACACCCGATAACCGAAGGTACGGCTGTCATTATGTGTGTACTCCATATTGATGCAGCAACCACCGCTTTCATACCAATCCCTTTGCTTCATAATTTGCTCAGCAAATGAATGAATACGAGCGTCAGAAACGGTCGTCCGTTTGTGGGCGGGCGGGCAAGGAAGGCGTTTGGGACGTAAAGTTGTTGCTCAATAGGGCGTTATAGAGGTATCCTCCTTGGAAAAGGCTTCACGCAGCACCTGTCGAGATCACGCGAATTCTGTCAAGGCCAGTTGTACAAATCCACACCTGTATAACATTTAATCCGTGCCAACTGGCCTTCAATAGGTCGCTTCGCACCTCGCTTTTATGCGCTCGAAATGACGACAAGTCATTAACGAGGTCGAGCGTACCAATTTCTACTGACCCAAATCCCCAAACAATGAGTGCTCTGCTTCCTTCCACGGTCGTCTTTGCTGATTTCAAGCACTCATTTTTTGACATCGACAGGCGGCTTCATGGACATTTGTTCATGAAGACTTTCTCTAAAGTCTCTCCTGGTACGACTATCTTGACTTCCTTCACTAAACGCCTCACATTTCCTCCCTAGTTGTTTTTTTTTCGTTTCATCTCATATTTCACGGCTTTCCGCGTGAAGATTTCTCAGCATTCATCCAGTCTATCTGCCGACTAGCCATTTTGAAGTCCGTTGCCGACTATGTTCAACATTGATACCCACTCAGTTGGGGTTACACCCGCCGTGCTTGTCTACAACATTTCCCAACTGCATAACTTGGTCGCGAAGAGGATTATGTGAAGTAGTGGTGATGGAAGTAACTCTGGTATACCCTTCGAAGGAGGATGGTGGGGTGGGGGTGGGGTGGGGTGCATTTGGAGGGCTCACTGTGCAAATATAATGGTTCTGCCGTACTAGGGATGGAGACTCTTACCTAAATCCGAAGGGGGAAGGAGCTCCAAGGTGGATGAACCAGTTCCACGTAGGGTAAATTTCTTGAGAGAGAGTAAATTTCAGTTTTGCGTGGGAAGTCATCTAAAAACCGTGGCTTTTCCACGGCTAGAAAGTGAGCAGGATATGAGCCGCAAACTTGGCGTTAAGGCCCATTCCGGCACAAGTTGTCCAAGTCGTCGGCTTGTCCAGTGATCACGATTAACAAGCGGGAGCGTGTTGTTCGAGAACATATTTTCCGTCCTCTTCCTCATTGGGGAAAATGGTTGGCATCGAACGACGCTTTTGTTTTTGAGCCCCACTGCCGACAGCAAGCTCCTCAAGCCATCATCGGATGTGTCTTTAAAGGTACGGTCCACGACCAGGTATCGAAGTTGAAAATATGGCGTCAGGGAGGTTGGAGTGGTCACCTGTTCACCTGTTGCTCCCGTTGATCATCGCAGTTCCTCGAGCGGGCGCCAGCTAACGTCTCCATTTCAGTAACAGTAACAACTATTTGGCCTCATTCTCGTGGACTCGAGGTGGAATACCCACTTTACGATGGCGCCGACCCGTCGGCTGGGACCCGGCTTCGCGAGGAAGCATCGATGGCTAGAATTTCTCCAACAGCAGGAGGTCTAGGAAGATGGTGTTATACAAGCCGACAAATAACTATGTAACCGGTTTTCCGGCGGCAAAAAATTCTAAGGGAGGGGCGCTATAGCGCAATATAGGTTCAGTGGTTCCTCCTTTTTCCAGTGACTCCGCCTCCAGACTCCGCCTCCAATGCCCGGCTTTCAGTGAAAAACGAGACTGCAGGAACAAAAACAGCATGAAAATCGTCACTTGTACGATCGCGAGAGTTCTCTAAGGCTGAAGGGGCGTGTAGGTGAGGATAGAGTTAACTGGGCAATGTACAAACTGCGGAACAAAATGCGGGTTTTATCTAGGCAGGGTGGCACTCGCTTCACGTTTCCGTGTTTTTGTGCTTTTTTTCTTCACTGTTCGAGTTACTCAACAGCGATATGGAAACCCTTATCCGACTGTCTGGGATGCAATAATCGCCCGGTTTCTGCTTTAAAAAAAAATAGGGTGAGGAGCTTGTAGCAATAGAGGATTTAGGTGATGCTCATTTCTTTGAGAATCCTAGTTCTTTTGCAGTTCAATGCGAAAAGGAGCGGACGAACGGTAAGGGCCTGCTTGATTGCGGGGTCAAAAACTACGAGGAGGACAATCTCATTAGACACCACTTCTTCCGCATCGATCTCACAGCTACTAGCCGCGTTCTGTTTTCTTTGCAAAATTCTGAAGGCTGACTGGGGGTGGGGGTACAGGTATCTTTAGCTTAGTCCTCGTTCTACCTCAGCATTTGAAGCTTGAGCAAAGATCGATTGGAAAAACAATCTTCCGTGACAGCTGTTGCTTCGCCTACGCTAACAATAAGTCCCCTACAAACGGCCCCTCCCACATTTTTGTGCTACTTTTTTATTTCTGATGTAAACTCTGGTACCATCACATCCACCCCTCAGGCAAACTGTTGGCCGAGTTTGTACTTTGCGACGCTCTAGAGGAGCAGGAGAATCGGAAAACGCACTAATTGGGAGAATGCGCGCCAAAATGGTGTACGGGAGTAGATCGACTCTCTCCCTGCAATCTGCGGTATCGACCGATTTGGTACACTTCTTTAGCGCGCAACCTTCTGATTGACGCCTTCTCCTATCTCAAATGCTCTCAATTTGCCAGATCGATAGCAATGGTGTGTTCATACTTTGCCCACACACAAATCGCTGGATCGATAGCCACATTTTCTTTGTCGCTCGGAACGCTGCCTTACGGCGCAAATTGTGAACCCATCGCTATATATTCTTCCGATACGCATTCTCCCAGTCTGCTACTCATCGATTTTTCTATTATACGGTCGTGAAGCATGAACTTTGACAATTACTTTGACTAACTCCACATCTGACTTCGCCTTCTTTGTCACGGCTTGATCTGTTCTAGTCTATGCTCTGTTTCATCTTTTTGACGTCTATTTATCGTGTGACATAAGACAGCGTTCAGACTTCGCGACAGTAGCTCATCGGCCGCGCGTTCGACGCGACCGTGCAGTCGGAAGCATACTCATCGATTGTCGACGCGAAGCGCTGCCGTCGCGAAGTCTGAACGCTGCCTAACGCATCTTCGTTGGACGAGTCAGTCGAGAAAAATGGCCTTATACAAATTTTTGGGACAGGCCAGTGTTTCGCCTTGATTGCTGCGAATGATGGGGCGTGTCAGTTAGGATGGGTTTGGCACTCTGCCAACCAGTTCTCCACTAAAGCAGGTAAGCAGCAACAGTCGGCGGGGAAGGACTGATACGAACAGTAGCCTTGTGACTTGTCAAAAGAGGAAGAAAAGAAACGGGCTATAGCTGCGTCAAACCCGCCCTTGATAGGCCTACTCACCCGCAGCGAACAATACCGCAGGACCACTAGGCAGCGTCCTCTGTATTCCTTCGTCTGAGCAAGACTCAGGCTTACCTCTTGCTATCGTCTCTGCGAGACCATCCCTCTACTCTGGTCGTATGCGCTCCTGGCGTGAGCGTTGGTGAGGAGAAGGAACAGAAAGCCGCGGCTGAGTGGTCCCCCAACCACGTTCACTCTGACTATGAGTTCTGTTTCAGGTTCTCGTAGGGGTCGTACTCAACCTGCTCTTCATAGTAGATATTTGTCATTTTGGACGCGCTATTCACCTTTCGACGGATGTTGTGGGGGGGGGAGTGAAGCCAAAAGAACTTCCTAAAGCGATTATGTGCCCCCATTTGTAGTCTCTCGAGGAAAAATTGGTCTTGGTTACCCGAGCTCGTCATGTGATCTTTAGTACCAATATGCTATGGCCTTCCGCGTTCTCCCTCTCCCTTCCCCCATATTGCTATTGGTGGCAAATGAGATGCGCATCTATGAAGGGTGCACAACCCTTTTTACCCGGAAATTGAAGAGTTATGTGGTCGCTGAGGCAGCGGCAAACTACTTCTTCAAACTTGTTGAGAGATACAACTTTTTCAGTTGCGTCGTGGAAAATTACATTTGAGGACGTTTCCTTAGCGCTACATCCATACTGCGCGATTCTATTATGGAACTTTGCATTTCTGAGCACGAGCTCTCGTCTATGTTCTTTGCCTCGATAGAGGCTGAGCTGTGACAATTGTTACCCTCTTGATCATCAAGGCGTCAGCAGCGTGTCCAAACTGCTTTCAAGCGCCACAAATCGCGCTTAGCACCCAGGAAGCGTAAGGTGTGGGTTCATATCCCGCCAGAAGTCGAGACTTACTTACAACTTGACATTCTTCTGAGAGCAGCTCAGGCAATCACGTGCTCCAGTAACGTGAAGCCATGCATTCCCTACTCGCAAACGTTCTTG
>MU915358.1:2145-18042 GCA_036418165.1 Cooperia oncophora
GGAGCTGGCCCTCGCCCATCACCTTCATGTACACCAAAATATGAGGTCATCTCCAGTCGCAGCCTGACTGGAGAAGACCTTTGGAATTCATGTCACCTCCAAACAGCTGCGAAACTTCTAGTGTGGAGTCACCCATGGGTAGCTACCTGGAGACCAGTACTCTCAATCTGGAAGACCTCCAACATCCTCCGACAACGTCGCTACGGTCTAGGACATCATCTTCACCGCAGTCGTCCAAGGCGCGGGTTGATGGTATGGACCGGACGTACCTGGAATGGAAAGACCAATATTTTCTTCGTGGACCCCGGACTGAAGGTGAGCGCTGGCGGTTACATCGAGCAACTCGAGAAGAATATCCTCCCCACATGTCGTCGCCCGTACCTTCTTGGAAACTTTGTACTGCTACAGCATTGGGTGCCACCACGTGGAATCGAAGGGCGTTGGAGAAACTCTCGCCTACTTGGAATGGAAGGGGGCTGAGTACCTAAAGAAGATGGAATATCCAAGTAGGTCACCTGACCTGAATCCCCTCAATTACCCGGTTCGGGCGGAGTTCAATAGGGTGGTCTACGGTGGCGGAGAAATCGACTATCTCGCTGATCTCAGGCACCACATCGCGGTCGCGTGCCAGAATCTCTCGATGGCGCTCGTCCAGAAGGCTGTGGCGGAGTGTCATAATAGTATTTAATATGCTCTTTAATATGGTGGTAGAAATGTCCGATTAGAATTTATAAAGTGTAACTTATAGCGCCACGAAAGTCAATGAAGAAAAGTGACTTTTTTTTGCCCCCCCCCTGTATGCGTGTCGCTTCTTTTTCAAATTTTGTACTGCTAACTATGCGTCTGCGTACTAGCAAATGAAAAGCCTCCCATAACAATGCTTGGATAACGACTTCTTGAGGGGACTGAGAGCCACTAGTAGAGTTATCATAAACCAAAAAGCTCCGACAAATTTTGCCGGCGTAACTCTGTACGCAGGGGTGGTTGATGGTCCTGATCACGGTTCTGACACTCATTTTTGGCGCAGAGGCCATTTGGGACCAGTTGCGCTAAATAGGCCCGGCGCGCAGGCTGAAATGATGTTAGTACGAGAAAGCCTTTGCAGCCAAATTGGCGACACATTGCACCATCTTCAAAAATGAGAGTCGCATTCGTGATCGGATAACCGCCGTAGCCCAAGTTTCAGGGAGAGTTTCTTCAATAGTATTTCGCGAGCGTAATAGTTGAGTAAGGCCCCTTTGTAAACCATCACCGCATAGAATGTGCCCTTAAATGGCGTATTTCGGGTCATACACATTATCAGGCACAGGTACAGAAGAAGGAAGAAATCTGGAAAATGCAAAATTTGCCTTTAAGAGAATCCGAACCACAAATTCATCGGTTGAGAGTCCGTGGCGCTATCCACCACACCAACGGCTACTGCGAGCGGGGCGAGGCAGGACCCACTGAAGAGACATGCGGAGAAAACAAGAAAACTCCAATGTATCAGGTTGTCCGGGAAAGTTCGAGAAAATTTCACACTTTTAGTTTTGATGTGTAGCAAGCGAATGCCCCAACAAATGTCGTGTATCAAGTGCTACAAAAAAGCGAAATGTTGGTAGACCAATACTAATGCTGGTTGTTATTATTCTCCATTGTTGGTATGATTTGACATTACCTGAAAATGTACGAGCGCGCACGACTCCAACGCCTTTTACTTCATCTTCACCGTTCTGGCTCCTCTATCGGTCAAATCGGGAATGAGGAACCGCCTCCGATGCTGGATAAAATGCGCTTCAAAATCATCTATACTAGGAGATCAATCGGTCTCTTCCATGGAAGTTTAGCTTAGATGTTGCGTACGCCCCTCATTCTCAGTACTCGCTTAGTTCTAGCTCCCACGCAAGGTAATCCCGCCCAAAAGGTAAGGGACATAGGATGGACAATATTTATTATAACTATGAACTACTATCTCTTATTGTTGTTGATAAGTGTTAAATGAGCTGGTTGAAATTTCTCAGAATTTTCCGGACACCATAATAGCTCACCAATGCCAAGTAAAGTATTGGATTTTGACCTTATTTTGCGTTGTTTTTCATGCCTGCTCAAAGAACACCTCATATACTATACACTGTCAACGCTACAGCTAGAACGGAGATGAATAAGGTGGTTTAATAGCCCTTTCTTGTCTAATCACTCCTTTTTTGGCATCCCTCGTGACGTTTAGCAAAAATAAACCCATCTGTGTGGTCCATGCATGGACCCTTACATCATGCAACAAACCGTTTCTAAAAAGCTCACTACGACCTGAGCGACCTCCCTTGTAAGTACTAACATATTGTACGCACAGAAAAAGTCCTAACCATGTATTCGATAACAACATTGACAACACTTTCACTGCAACCTAGTACATTGTAAGAGCAACGTATGCTGCAGTGTGCAATAACAAAGGTGTCATCGATGAGATTAACCGTAGGACAAGGTAATGCATCTATATGTAGTCCGACAGCAATGATGTAGATAGATGTAATACTAATACGTCAATACGTAGTACCAGCAAACTAAATGAAAGCATGATTTGAATTTACGTTTTTTTCCGAACAGTTCCTTGTTCTAAGTGTCAGAGAATGTAGCAGAATGTAGTTTCGCCTTACTGAGAAGCCGTCTGAGAGCGATAGTGTTGCACACGGTGCCATAACAATTTTGAGTAGCGTTGGACCTTTTTCAATGGATGCACTGCTACCGATTCCAAACGGAGGAGCTGGACAGCACACCGGTCTCAGCAGGTTGGATTTTTCTTTCTCCCTTCTCCTTCCTCACCCTGCTAGCAGTGCGCTGAAACAGCCACTACTCGATGCTATGCCAGGAGCCGCTAACAGTATCAAAAGGAACGGATGACGTGAACGCATAAAAACGAATTTGGCTGGAATCCCATGTCGAATAGTTCTCCTTTTTCACCTATGAAAATACCATGAACGTCGGCTCAGCCACCATGTTGGCCAGGTTAGCGAGCTAAGGTCGCCAGATAATAAGGAGGTAGACCGTTCGTGACATCAAGACACGATTAAAAGTACTAAACTAGAAAAATAAAGCAAAGATCTTGCGGACAAAAAATTAATAAAGTTTAGTCAGTCAGAAACGCGCTCGCAATCACAGGTCCTTTCTTTCGAACGCAACTTGGCAATAAAGACAAGACAACAAGAAGCGAGGTAAACGGGGTCCCAAAAACCGGAAACGAGAAACGAACAAAAGATATGGTCTTCTATACTTTCTGTGGTTTTCCGCATTTTTTTCTGGCGTGTTGCGTTTTTTGCATGCACATGAATCGATATAGCACTGGTCGCGTCTGCCCACCTGGACTGATGACATTATTAACAAAAAGAGAAAATCTGAACCGTTTGTTGGGCTTGCTACTTCCACGCATATACTCTGGTGAAAAGCACAATTTTGTTCCTCCTATTCACTTATTTATTTATTGGTTTTTAGTTATTTATTTATCTATTTATTTATCTTGATTATTCATTTTTAATCGACTGCACATCTACTAGCATAACGAAAGTGCCTGAGCAAGTTCAGAGAAGTGTGGCAAATATAGCGAGTGGAGACGAAGGTCCTAGGCCCAGTCAAGTCATAATTCAGGTTGAACAAAAATTTTCGGAAACACTGACTATATTTTGATAGTAGTCATGGTTTTCTTCATGTATTTACCGGAGGTGAGGCGGAGGTGGTGTAGTGACAAGTGGCGCGCTTACCACTCGCGCGGCGCCGGGTTCAAATCCCGGGTCGACTCCCGCCCAGGCCAACCAAGCCTTCTACCCTCCGGGGACGGTAAATTGGTACCAGATTCGTCTGGGAGGATAAAACACTGACTTGTACATCGGCTGGCCACCGCAAGTCATTGTATAGGCCACATCGCATTCAATAAGCCACTACGATTCTGAATGGAAGTAGAATGCGTGCCGCATCCCACAAAGGGATTGATCAACGGCGAAGACTTTATCCTTTATCCTTTTATTAACGAAACTGCCCAATCATTTTTACTCTCTCTTCTGTGAGGCATGGCGTCATTCACCGTTCGACCGTTCTTCGGGTAGCTTACCGCGTCGGAAATTTTCTACTACCCTGACACTAGGCCTATATACGTTTTCTCTTTGATTCATTCATACTATAATTTACCGTCATAGTTTGGTCTAAGTGTTCTTCGGGAATATGTGGTGCACTCTGTGGTGTTTTGGAGGAAGAAATAAAGTAAAAAAAGTAAAATAGCTGATATCTAAATAGCTGCAGTTTCACTGACTAGCAATTCAAGTGACTAGCATTCAAGTTTTTTTCAGGATAAGGTGAGCACGAAATGAGAAGAGATAGAAAGCTATTTTGTGAATTTCCTTCGCGCTAATAGTTTGAGAAATTTAGCTCATTTTTCCCTCTGCACTGATCTGGGAATATTTTCGTGTGGAAACGCTTTATGTGGCATGGCACCATTACGTTCGATATGTTTCAACAACTGGACAGGTGGGTTCGTGATCTCACACTCAATATTCAAGATTATCGTGAACACCTGATACCACAGCACTCCATATCAACCTGTGTCCGATAAAGGAGATATAACACTGAACCTTCACCCAGAGTGTGAGTGCCATCTCGGAGCTCACGACAACTGTTAGAGCGATCCCTGCCTTCACGATTTTAATTTATGAAGCAGCACCAGCCAGTTCCATTGTCTTTCACGTTTTTGTCTAGAGTAGCAACCTACAAATACAAGTACGACAAATGCAAATATGTCGGTAGTTGCTCAGTCAGACATGGTACACTGAGGGTCAACGTTGTGCTGTTACAGGTGCTAATCGCTGCATCCACGCTGCTCATAGTGTCGGCGTCATTTGAACGATATATTTGCTCACTTCAATCCACATCCGGCTTTGAACCGAGGAGACGTTTAGCAGTCATTTCAGTGGTGCTCTTTATGGCACTAGTGATGAAGGTAAGAGTGCTGAAGTAGTAAGATGAATGAATGCGGTGAGCATGAATAAGTTACCTCAGAGGCATTTCTCGAACACTCCAGCAAACATGACCCAGTGCGTGGAATTCAGAACTTTCAGAGAAAAGTTCTTAGTCCACAGTGTGCTCAGTAGAATTTCAATGAATTTTTTCATAGGATGCATTTTCATGGCCTATTGCCTTGCTTCAAAATATTTTGGGATGTGCTTAAGCTTGTGTCCTACAAGGATGGAGTGTTCTAATTCAGCAACTCACAAATACGCGAACAGGGCTCTGCCCTGCCCTCTGACTGCCGCAGCGCTCAGCATTCATTCTTAACTGTTACTTGGTGGTTTGGCTCTTCCGCTACTAACTATCTCCACCTAGAACGGTGAGTGTGAGGCGGTAAGGAGAAAGAGCTGGCATGAATCACGCCTCACCTTCGCCCTGTGCGCGTACAACCTCAGTTCGACATGAGGTTCCATATAAGGCATTTCCCATGATTTTTTTATTGTAACTAGGAAGCGACGTAAACGCAGACACATGCCGCATGACTCATCATTTCCAAACGCGCAGCCTTCAATATACGGCGATCGCTAAAGATTTTTCAGTATTATTATATCCTCCTTCAGAATGGGTTTAAAATACATTCGTGGACCTACGGTGAGCTGGGCCAAGAAACCGACTATAACTCCTCAGGTAAACCTGGTGTAATTTTCTCTCGTCTGCATCTGACAAACATGCTAAGGTAAGGAATAGAAATGCAGAGACGCTCGTCTAGAGAACGAACGAGTGCGAGCGAAAGTCACACGGACGCGTTTCAACAAGGGCACGAAGAGCGATACTAACTATAAACAAGAAGGGATCCACCTTTCAGGCAACTGCAGGATGTGCAGAATGTGCTTGTAATGAATATGAGCAAGTTTTATTCAGTGGTATAAGCTCATGCATAAGAAGCTGCATGATTACCTCGATGTAGCTGTGTGTGAGATGTTATTACAGTCCAATTCGCTACAAACGTTGGGGCGTGTTGGGGTAGGAGAGGGGTAGGGGTGCAGAGGGGGCTGAGTTTGACGCAAGCCCGTTTTCCACCAATGGGTTGTCAGCTATCTGTGAACAAGGAGCCTGAGACAAACTCAGCCCTCCATGACAGACCAGAGCCTGCAGCGAGAACGAATGTACGTACTCTCCACTACTTGAACAAGTTCTTTTCACTCATTGAATGCATGAACGAACACGGTGCTTGATATCTGCTTTTTTGGAGTAGGAAACGCAGGGCAATCTCGCTTTCAAAGGTTCACAATTTCAGGGCTCTGTATTTTTCGAATTAGAGATGCAGACTCTTCCGCATTGTCCGATGTTCACGAATCTGCGGCTTGACTTGGCTGAAATTACTCGCAGGTACTTCTAATCGACCAGCAGCTGGAGGCTACAAGAAGAATTAATTTTTTTTCTTCAGTGAATCCTATAAAACGATATGGATGTTCTTGGTGCCGGAACTTTCTTAATGTATTTCTTCCATTTTCAATGCTACTGATGCTTAATACGGCAACCATTACGAATTTGAATCGTTTCTCCAAAGAATCTGTTATTGAGGTACGATTAAGCAACGTTATTCGGCTTCGATGATGATTTGGTTCGAAATGAACTGAAAATAATTACACTGCTCGTGTAATGTCAGTGCATTGTCATGGCATCGCAGTTTCTATCAATCCTAGAGTAACAGTTAAGTTTTCAGAATTCCCACCTGTAGATACCAGATTTGGACTAATCACTTTGGCATCAGTTCAACATATGGGTGCTCCGAATACGCTAGTACCTCTCACATGAGCTTATCTTTAGACAGTGTCTCCTTATGTCAAAATGGCTGGAGAGCCTGTCTGTAGTTGCTGAAGCATATACAATAGTTTCTTCTTGTGGATGATCGACAAACGAGTGAACGTAGACACCTCCGCCTGGTATTTTCTGTTGAACTCACAATCCAGCTGAAAAGGGTGGCATATTCACTTCTCCGTCGAACTAATGCTCCGGAAGATAACTGTGCGCATGTCCCGCTGAGGTGCCGGAATATTTGCCGACAAAACATTGAAGTGCATTAAGAGAATAAATAGCACCGATTTAAGACGCCAAGTGAGAAGAGATGGATATGGTGGGGAATGTTCGCACCAATTCAGCTATCTAGAATGAGAACACAACTTTTTTGAGTCCGGCACAGTACACCCTCGAACTTCTATGCAATGTACGGTCAAGAGTGAGCCTCTATGGTAATTATGGCCATGTCCGATATGGACGACAGACGGATTATGACGGCATTCTTGTACAACGCACAGTTACTTGCAACTCAACAGAAGCTTTGGGTACAAATGGAAGCTACTAGGTTGTTTGGAAAGAGATACACGTTGAATTTGCCCATTTATTTCTCTCCAACTATATAAGATTTTTTGGAACAGTTTCGTCCACAGGAAGGAGGCGAGGCACGTATTTTTTATTATGCATCTTTTGGTATATTTTTATCTATGTCTATCTTGTTTTTTTCGAGAAAAAAGTGAGTTTTTCTCTTCTTACTGCGTCGTCAAGGTGTCGAAACGACGTCGACAAAACTCCTCCACGACAACGCTCGTCCACATGTCGCGAAAATCACTTTGGAAAAAATTGAGGAATTGGGCTGGGAAGTCCTGCCTCATCCGCCATACAGCCCAGACCTGGCACCATCCGATTACCATCTGTTCCGGTCGATGCAGCACTCCCTGGCCGAGAGAAAGTTAAAAAAAAAAAAAAAAAAAAAAAAAAAAAAAAAAAAAAAAAAAAAAAAAAAAAAAAAAAAAAAAAAAAAAAAAAAAAAAAAAAAAAAAAAAAAAAAAAAAAAAAAAAAAAAAAAAAAAAAAAAAAAAAAAAAAAAAAAAAAAAAAAAAAAAAAAAAAAAAAAAAAAAAAAAAAAAAAAAAAAAAAAAAAAAAAAAAAAAAAAAAAAAAAAAAAAAAAAAAAAAAAAAAAAAAAAAAAAAAAAAAAAAAAAAAACGCGAAGAAGTCCAACTACTTTGAGTCGCAGCCGGCCGAGTTCTTCGAAAGAGGAATCCATTCTTTGCATAAACGTTGGCAACAAGTCATTGATAGTAATGGAGATTATCTTTTGAATTAATCTTGTTTAATTTCGTTTTTATAATAAAAATTTTGGCACTATTTACCCTTTACTGCCCAACCATCCAGAATTGAGCCAATTTTGAGCCGACTTTTTTTCCTTTATTGACAGATTTTGCTCAAATTTTGTTTCCTGGGTAATTTGACTCCTTGAATACGAATATCACATTCGCTTAGCCCGAAACTTCCTGGCGCCCGCGCCACAGGCGCCGGTGATTTGGGGTATTTTGGCGCCAGCGCCTGTAGCGCGGGCGCCAGGAGGTTTCGCGTCGAGCGGATGTGATATTCGTGTTCAGGAGGTCAGACTACCCCGAGCAAGTTTTCAGCGAGTTTCATTTAGGGTTTTTTGGCGGTGGCGCCCCTGGCGCGGGCATGAGGTTTCGTGCCGAGCGGATGTGATATTCATGTTCAGGAGGTCAAACTACCCCAGGGAACAAATTTTTAGCCAATTTTGCCAACGCAGAAAAAAGTCGGTCAAAAACTGGCCTGTTTTTGGAAGATTGGGGCAGTAAAGGGTAAATAGTGCCAAAATTTTTTAAACTCAAACGCGCGCCTTTCTTCCCGAACAACCTAATAAATACATAATGCGGAATCCTACAGGTACACCGAACAATAGCAAATTTGATCTGTTCATTTTATTAGTACTCAGCCACTTAGTGCTACGTGCTCACTTGAAATGAATCTGGTATCATTTTGTTGCATATCATAATCAGTATTTTGATGGAATTTCGCAAAAAATAAAGAGAGGAGAAGTAGCGCTGGAGTGTAGTACTATAGTTACTGGATCGGCCTGGCTAAGCAGATCCCCAGTACAAAACTCTCGAAGCAAGCCGAAAGTTCGAGCAGAATAAGAAGCCGAAACTTTCTTATTCTGCTCGAACTGCACAAAAACTCTTTCTTTATATGCAAATGGAAATGTGGCACGTGAAACTCCCTCCATAGCACTGGGAAAGAAATTTATCACCAAAAAGTGGTTAGTTCTCAAGATCTAGGATAAGACTTCAGTGATGAAGGAGCCGGAGTGAAAATCAGCGCCGCAACCCCATGAACACTAAGTCCCAGAGGAGCGCGAGCAGGAGCAGAGCGAGAAACAGTTTGTCGACCGCTTCAAAGGAACAGAATCGCGTACCCGTGGGTAGCTCTAGATACCTCAAGTAGATACAAGGCTGGAATCATGTCGGATATCATTCATACATATATGAACATGGGTTGTTATTAGTAAGTGCCCACTGATCGATTGTCATTTTGAAGGCATATGGCGCGATAATTAGGTACTCAAAATGCTATCAGGGTGCTATATAGTGGGGGGAAAATGGCGAAAAAACGACGTGGGAACGACCAAAACCCGTAGGCATCTTGCCAGTAACCGCTACGGTATATACGGCTACACGTGTGTAAGGCGCTACGCAGCACCTGGTCAGGGCCGCGGATTTCCGTCCGTATTAATTCTACTCGTCTTAGGAATTTACCATGGCAACAACCAACGGCCTTTAAGGGCCGAGAAAATCGAATAACTACTTTCAAACGTTATTTTATTCCATGCTCACAGGTCTTTATCTTACTCTATAAATGGAACAAAAATAAGTATCGCTAATGTAGCCACGTACCAGACTACAAGCTCCAGAACCACGAACAGAAGTCACGAGCAGAAATGCAGTAAAAGGAAAAACGGTTGCTCATCCTATATCACCTCCTTTATTACGATCTTAGGTTGATCTACATTACTCGGACCTCTCAGACACACATGACGAAAATCACGATTACGTAAGGAACCGATAGCTTACTTCTGAAATGTGCTGTTTTTCCCTTTCCTGCCATCATTCTTACCTTTTGCACGATTCCACAATCCTGTTGAATCGTTCAAAAAAACCACAATTTCCTCCGTCTGTTCCATTTTCCGTCGGTTTCCGAGAGCTGTTCCCGTTTATGAATAGAAAAGTCTCTTTCTCATTGCATTGTATATTCTTAGGCCCTACAAGGCTATTATGATGGGACTTTACATTGTCTGATGTTTCAACAGAACCGCCAATGAACTTCAGATGGCTAGAAGAGCTTTTCTATTTATTTGCATTCTAATCCGCCAGGATCCTTGTCATTTCAGAAGTCTTTTGGCTAGTTGCGGCATTCATTAAGACCTTAAAAGGCGAAGCAAATCTCCCAAACTAACTAAGCTACCTAGCTCTTTGTTGTCTTCCAACTTCGCTGTTTCTGCCACATCGGCAGGTAGTTGGAAGTGTTACACTAGCTATGTGCCTTACGAGCTTGTGGGGTAGTGAAAAATTCTTTGACATTATCACTTATTTATTTAGAGCGACTGTTCGCAAAAAAAGAACGTTTAATTCTCATTTCCACACGAATGCGTTTTGCGTGGTCACTAGGGATAATCTGTCGCAATTTCTCTCCATCTCTTGCACAAAGATAGCGTTTTACAAGAAATCCTCTGGAACCGTACGTGTTTGCGAACGCGGACTGAGCCAAGTTGTCCAGTACCCTCCTCCAATGTACTCTTACATCCATGATTTCATCACTGATTCTGTTCACAGCAGAGAGCTGCCTCGGAAGGAATCTACTATCGCCATAGGAACGGCATCCGTTAGCTGTCTTTTTTATTGCTGCGGAATTCGGCCAAACCAACCACGCAATCCCTGGTTTCTCGTGATATAGCCGATCTTTCGAAACTTCTCTGTGAGTGATTCACATGCTCAAAATCCCAATTTGAGAAAATTTCTTCAGCAGAGTCGTCCTCACGCGTGTAGCTCTCGAACGAGCGTTCTGCGCGCCTCTTCCGGATCTGTCTTAGCATTAAATGCTGATTTCCAGTCAGTTTTGTTGTGACTCCGATCTGTGAATCGGGACCTGACACCACTATTGCCACAATTTTTTCAATTTGCCGAGGGAAGGCATGCTTAGCGGGTTGGCAATGGTCGAAGCCGTGGCTGTTCAGAGAGCAGACGTGAGCTTATAGTCTTGACCATTCGGGTACCCTGTCCTGCTTCTGCTTCCGCACCATCAGAATATGACACGCTGCAATGTGAATTACCTTTACCAACACCTTTAAACAGAAGGAGTTCACGTGGGTATGTATTGCTTATGGTTAAAACGTATTCAATTTCTCGAAGAACTTTCTGAATTTTGTGATCTTTGCAGGATATTTTGCCTTACGTGCTGATTTTTTTTTCAGAAAAACATGGTCACGGAAAATTTGCCTACATTTCCGTTAATGAGTACAATGAAAGCTCAATTTATAACTTCAAATAAAACACAACCGCATATCACAAGCCTAGCTTTTGAAATTTTTTGAAAGTACGAAAGCCTGAAAGTGCCGAAATGCCGAAGATTTAGAGCCTTCCAACTCTGAGAGTTTCTTGGTCGAAAGATCTTCTTAAACACTGCTCTCACTTTTCATTGTCTTTTTTCGCTGTAATTCAATTTAATTTTCTCCATCTAACTAGTTCCTAGCAGTCCATCCCACCTCGAAGGCTGCCTGTTACCTTTATCGTCCGACCGCTTACAGCGTTTTTGTTCGAATCTCATCAACGTGGACGTTCAAGCATCTCATGGAGGAGTTCAAAGATTGCAGAAACATTGCACATAGCACGTAAATATGAAGACTGCGACCTGCTAAGTGAACAGCGCCGAGGCCAACCTCAAAGTGAATGAACAATGGCTAATGGATTCATCATTTATTTCTTCTTTGTATCTTTTATGTGTTTTGGTGCTGCATGCTTCATTCTCCTTTTACCATGGTTTGAGCGGATGTTTTTGCATGCATTTTCCTTTTTGAAAGGAACGATCTCGAATGCCCTCTCTCACAGCTGTGATGTGTGCCGCCTAACAACCTCAAGATAGGAAACACTTCGATTGAGGAACTGGACGGACGTTGGCGTCAATGACGGAAAGAAGTGAAGTGCTCCCTCCACACCTGTGCCAGCTGCAGGCAGTTGATATTATTACAGTACGTTAGGTTCTGAGCTAGGCGCCGCGCATATCCATATAACGCATTTGCAACATAGTGACGCTCATTTGGATTACGATAGCTCCTTAATGAAGCGAAACTGGGTTACCGTCACCCTTCGTACGTTCTGAAAGGCAGAGGTGGTAGTGTTCCCGCTCCTGCACCATTGGCACCGACGCTGCCGTCCAACGTGTTATCAATTGTCTTGAGAACCTGCATTCAGCAACTTCCTGCTCTGTTGCCTGGTTCCGGTTTCGCGGTTGAGGCGCGAAAGAAAAAGAGGGATGCTACAAGGACACTGGCTTTGCTTTGTACCGTATACGCTGCTACTATACTCTCAATCTTTTACTTACTATTATGGAATTCATTCACCCGGAGTGGTTACGAAGTATTGGTGAGGGACGCATATACAAGTGAGTTCATTCAAGTCATTATCGTCTTCGGCCATGTGAGCTTTGTACCAGGCATATTCATAGCAAGCACTATTTACTGTTCCAGATACCTCTCTGATATCTCATCACTCCTGACAATCTCGTCGACAGCCACTCGACTTCCGGTCTACTTTCACTGCAATCGAGAGATCCGCAAACAACTCAGACATTTCTTTGCTCAATTCGAAAAATGTGCAGCAAAGAAAGAGGTTGCTTTTCCCATAATGTTTTCTTATTGAATTTCGAAGAACTCTTTTGCCGACTGACCATCAGTTCTAATTCTACAGTTGATTACTAAACATAGAACTGCTCTTGCTTGGCATACGCCAGCGTTGGCTCCTGCGCACGCAAATGACTTACCAGCTTTTCGCGAGACCGCGTCAAAACACCTCGACGGCCATTCGTCCTGTAGTATCCTGCATGGGAACATCCAATCTCTCTCCATGTTTTCCGCAGTAATTAGCAACTTTCTCCCATCGCATTCTTTGAAGGTGAGTCTTTTATCAGCATGCACGAACTACGCGCTTATGTGAATGAGAATACAACTAACAGAGAATATTTCTGGAAGTGTTTTTACCGAAGTACAAAAGTTAAATGCAACGAAAGAACAAGCAAAATGCGATGATATACAAGATTCAATCTTAACAAAAAGGTAAGGCTTCGAAAATGCAAGAAAAGACGGCGAGGCGATATGGGCCGCTCAGATCATCCGCATCCCTGTAAAGAGTGACAACCCCACAGTAAACCAAGTTCTGTTGACTTCCTCCACAAAATGTCGATGTGTTCCAGACAGTCATCGTACAAACGGATCGAAACGCAGGGAGAGGACGTATTATCAAGCGAATGCCCATGACCAACTGCGGTCAACCGTTGTAGGCACAGTTTATTTATGTATAGTGATAGTGAGGGTGTTTTCTTTTGTGAATAATTCGATTTCTCACTACTTTGTATTCATTTCTAATGTTGCATGCGAGGATGTAGCTAGAATCGAGGTGTTATATATCGTTTGTTGTCGTTAGGGTTTACTCACCTGAAGGTTTGGCCAGACGCCTTCGTCAGAGCCTGAAAAGTCGAAGATCATTGTGACTTTGTACTATAGTTCATCCGAACTTAAAGGCAGTTGGCACGATGATTTGGTACTGGCCTAAAATGCTAGCAGGGCGCTATATAGTGGGAAAATGGCGAAAGAACGGAGTGAAACGGTCAAAATCCTGCGAAAAAAGCCTTTGTTCTCAATGACTTAGAATCAATTTCGGACGAGTTTCCATAGGCATCTTGCCAATAACCGCTACCGAAGGTACGGCTGCATATGTGTACTCATATATCCATGCAGCACCGCGGCCGCTTCATACCAATCCCTTCGCTTCATAATTTGCTTAGCAAATGAATCAATAGCGTCAGGAACGGTCGTCCATTTGTGGGCGGGCGGGCGTGGTGGGCGTTTGGGTCGGTATGTTGTAGCTTGATAGGCCCTTATAGAGTACCTTCCTTGGAAAAGGCGCTGCGCAGCGCCTATTCAGAAGCGCAGAATTCCGTCCTGCCAGGCCCTACTAATCCTACTCGTTTTTAGGGATTTATCGTGCCAACTGCCTTTAAGAACAGTCCACCGTCGACTCATGCCTCTAGGGGAGAGAGAAAACAGAAACTCATTTTGGATTATACGGTGGATTCTATTGAGACCATCAGACTGACTCACGGCTCACGTAACAAGCCCCACCTTTTACATAAGATGAAAATCAAAGCACTTGAAGGTCAACGAATAGGGCAAACTGCTTGCGACGACTATTCTCTCATCTTTTCTGTTCATTTTCGGATTACCAGCACCTAATCGAAAGGCCTCCAAAGTTTCGCATCTGGGAGTCTGGGGCTCTCTCATGCAAATCCGTACAGTGGCCTCGATTCCACACCTCAATGGCATTGTTTTCTGAGGCGTCGACCTCTTCGACCTCTTGGATGGGGGGGGGGGACCATGTTCTTGACTTCAGATGAGGAGGCTGGCTAGCACCAGTAATAGCCCTCGCATGGAAGTCCAGGACTGAAGAGTCGTTATCCCACCGTCGACCTATCCTAAACTGTCGTTACATTGACGATTGATTCGTGTCTATTCAATAGCTGGAAAGTGAGGGGGCCTAGTCATTTCAACAAGGCTGCCCCGTTTGGTGCCACGATTTATAAGGGCTTCAATCTCCATTGGTTTCATGTCGAGTGCTGGGTCCTATGAAGCGGCACCCGGGCGATTCTATCGTCGGCAAGTCAGGCGACGCCGCACACGCCGCGCCGCGTCGCTGCGCGGCACGCCGCGACGCGGCAATCCCGGAGTTGCATTACCGTACTCCCGAGTTGTCATTGGAGCAACGGCCACAGCAAGCTGTGCCTCTTTCAAATTGTTAAAGGGATCGTCGACCCTTTAACAATTTGAACGCCACGCAACAAAACTCGTACGCGGCGGCCGCCACGCCGCCTCGCTCCGCCCACCGGCGCGACGACCCGACGATAGAATCACCACACACCCCTATGAAGCTACCCACTGTGAGTCACTATTTTCTGGTGAAATGTACATATGTTTAAAATGCTTTGTAGGGTGCGACTAATAGGATAAGAACACACCGATCGGTAACTTCCCAGGCCTGTGAAAAGCAACTGGCTGAAAACCTGAGCGTAATCATGAACACCTTGGATGTGGCTACATCACCGCATTACCTCACACGACCTCACGCAAAACAAAGCTTTATTGACAGTCAGACTTTGTAATAGGTTCATTACCGGTGTTCATATCTGTACGAGTTTGTGTCCATTGCCGTTTGCTGAATTCTGTGAAGTGATTCGAGAATATTGTACAATTATTAGGGAACACGACGTACACAGAGTTTGATTCGCCCATTGGTGAGTGATGGTGCTGCACACATTTTGCTCCGTTCTGCGAGAATCCACGGGAGCAGCAGTCTTAATTCTTCACTTTTTATTCGCTTTACAAAATGAAACAAAGTAATGAAGAAGAAACACAGGGGAGGTTTGCAGAGAGTATCTGTTTTTGCTGTTTTCTTTCGCATGAAGACGACGACGCCGTTTGCCTCGTGCTCTGTTTGACTTGTAGCGTAATGGAAGTGTTTCTTTTTTGTTAGTAATTTTGATGCTCCCATGATTTCTATCCAAAAAAAGTGAAAAAAAAATGGAAAATTGGACAACTAGGATATGACTCCCTTGACAGGTAAACAACTCGCGGGCCAACACTGAGGTACAACCTCTTCCTTGAAAAGTCGTGTACCCAGGGCCATCACTGGTCCCAGCTAGGAGGACGGCTTTGTGCGCTAAGGCAAGTACGATCCCTTCTTTATAGCGTCCGGGAAACAAGTATAACCAACTATCAAGAAAATGTTGTTTCAGACCAAATACCCTCCAGATCGGAAGAGCCGTTCAG
>MU915359.1:0-11707 GCA_036418165.1 Cooperia oncophora
GGAAAAAAGAGAACGAAAAAATTATTGAAGGTTGGAAAATTCGAGAAGGTAGTAGGATGGGGAAAGTGGAAGAGAAAGGGCGCTTACTTTAAAGTTTCGGTTCAACATCAGGACACCGTGTGCCGAGTTCGATATGCTCTGGGTTAAGTAATCGCCTAACGCTTCGCTGAGTTGGCCGGTGGAAGAGGGCTTCTTGGAGAAAGTGGGGCCTTATCCCTTAATACGAAGTCCTAGCCCTCTCCTTTCTGATACAACCCCTTCATGGCCCTTTCCTCACGACTCTCTTGAGCGGGGTAGAGGGAGGAGAGGGGAATATAACTCATGTCACTCATCGAAAGTAGTGAATTACTGCGCTGGTCTACAAAGGGGAAGTTGAGGAGAACAGTGAAAAATCGACAGTCGAAAAATTTTCAATTTTGTAAGACTCCTCCCTCCTCCCAGGTCAAGCCAGCTATGGCCAAGTCAATCATTGCCGAGCCTGGCGCATGAAAGTAGAAGATAACTGAGCTCTAACAGATCATCCCTCTCCCCCTCGAAACTTCCCCCTCTGGTACGATCCACTTTTCATCCGCCATCTTACCTATCATGTTCCCTTATTACCCCTACTTTCCACCACTATCCCTTTTTTTTGCAAAAACTGCCCCACTTTTTTATCAGAAAAGGAGAACCGTGGGTGGGTGGAAGGGACATACAGTGCACGTGAAACAGCCCGAGAGACATCAACAGCCTAAAAGTCAGCAACAAATTAGCCCCCTCGCTGGGAATCCCAACGTATGACGTGCCCGGCTTCGGAACTTCGAAATCGGGGACCAATTCGGGAATACTACAGCCAAGATGTGCAGTGTGGCTGGTAGCTTTTCGAGCTCCCGTTTCCCTTTCGTAGGACTTTTTAACCCTGGGCCAGACCTGGACAAGTTTTGCATAGGTCGCATTACCATCACGGATCTAGGCCGTGAATAGCTACTATAGAAAATCATACATCCGTCCCATTGTCCTACGAAGGCCCGATGGATTCCGGCAACAAAAAGGGATTTGCAATGAAAAGATCCGTTTCCATGCCGGCGCCGAGCTTTTTAGGCCGAACAGGCTGTTCAATTTACATTACTACGTAATCACTGGCTGATGATGTGAACACCTGCTTTCATTGCCTGTCGATGGTGGAGATATGAAGAGAACTGTCGTGAATCAGCCAACGTTGACGCCCCCATTATTAAAGAGATTAATCATTCCAACCCGGTCGGTAACTGGTACAGTCGAGAAGGAATTCTTAGGTTTTTCCACCTGGTTGAAAACCTTCCCGACTATTGATTCATAGGGGAAGAACCCGTTCCAGTTCCGACATACATGGCCGAGGTGACTTCGCCAACGGCCTCCAGATGACACTCTCCTGGCCACGTCGTCCAAGAGGCGTTGACGGTGTTCTCCGAACGCACCTGACTCATTACCTCCTTGTTGGATTTCTCTCTCACACCCTTTTCTTACCGACGGTATGACTCACGACGGTGAATGCGCAACGTTACGTGGGCGTGTCCCGTAACATAAACGTCGTTGTTCGCCAACGCCCATCACTTTGGGGCGGTCGAGCACACATCATCTACCACCATCTCCCACACCAGTAGCTGCAGTAGCTCAGGTTAACGCTGGGATTACCCCCGATCATCTTACCATTTCCCCATCGCCCAGCTCTTACTGTAGCTGACTAACCACACCTAGCGAAGTGCCGACTGCCTTGGACTATCTGAATCATCTCTACAACGTTCTTTGGGGAAAAGGTTAGCGCTGGTGCTCCGACAACGACCTTCAACACACACCGGGTTTGTGCGGTCAAACCAAACTACTGCAGCTACTACCACCACCACCACTCGGGCTGTCAACGGCCTCATTCTCACTCTGATCCGCCATTGCCTGCTTTGTGTGTGTCTGCTTTAGCCGTTCTGGGAACCGGACCGATCATCATAGAACTACCCTTTATTGGCAACTATCCACCCACACATTGTTTACCACAACTACCGTAATCCTTCGCAATTATTTGTTTACGCAGTCGTCATCTTTTTACTCTCGCTGGTTTCTCGTTGAAGGTTCTTGGGAATTTTCACTTTCAAGCTCAAAACTTGGTTAGGGGGACAGTGCGGAGGGGGGGGGATTAGGGCATATGCAGGGCCTTGGTTCCTGGTTCCTACTGTTACTTCTTGTAAACCTGTTACTACCGTGATCGAGATAACGATTTGGCCCCACCTGTAAGGGGTGGGCATTTAAAGGACTCTTTGTGCGAAGCTGACAATTTGTAATGGAAAAGGGGACTCCTGGGTAGGCCTAAGGAAGGAAAGAGGACCGGGATGAGTGAGTCAGTTCGAAGTACGGTAGCTCTATTCGGATGACTGTAGTCCCAATTTAGCGCGAGGAGTCCTTTAAATGCCCCCATGTTTGAGTCGGCTAGCGCGCTTCATTGCTTTTCTTCATTAGGATTTCTGCAGGGCCTTCAGGAGGAACTCCGAGACTGTGTGAACCGAACTGAAAGAAACGGTTCCCCTTTACAGTTTTGCCCGGAAAGTCTTTTAAAATGCCACTACTCTCCACCACCACCCTTTCCTAGTCGATTTACCTTGCATAAGGGATCATTGCTAGGCTTAGGAGGAAGCAGCTTCAATAATGGTGAACCAAACCAAGCAAGGAGAAGTCTCACATCTCACTGTTGCCGTAAAAGTCTTTTGTCTGCCCCTCCCACTCTCACCAATCCCCGTCTCCTAGCCGATTTACCCAGTGTTCTTTTGAATCCCCCTGGCTATGTGTTTTCTATCCAGGCTGTGAGGAGCGAAGGAGCTCCGATATGGATGCATCCAACTAAAAGGTGTCCACTTCGCAAACTGTCTCCACGAATCCTCTTAAATCTACCCCGCTCCCCCCCCCACCTCCTCTCGTAGACCATTCATCAGCCTTTCTCACTTGAATAACTAACTTGTTTTGCAAAAAAGGCCATGTTTTTTCTTAATGTCCTTTGTTCCTGTGTCAGTCTGCCCACCTTTGGCTCGGAAACAACATCAGCCTCGACGAAGTTGCAGTCAACTGAAGTGAAACAGAACTGTGTTATTCTGTTGTTAGTTCATAGTCGAGTTTGAAGGGCGCAACACAAACAAGGGAAACCCGCGCCCTGGCCTGTGGGTCACCCACTCCGGGTAGCGTTATGGGTGGTTCGCACGGGGCCTCCAACTCACTCCTCCTTCGCAGTGCCGCTGGCAGTGGTGGTTGCGACGGCGGCAGCAAAAATACTACGCCCGTTGGTGCGACTGGGTTTCGTTAGACGCGTAAAAAACCGTTTGTTTGCTCAGAAACACACTCTAAGAATACTTGAGTAGATGTGTCATTGTGTTCTATACGCGCACTTTCATGTGAAATATCACCCAACCGGTAATTGAGGGATATCGTATCAGTCATCGTGCAATCAATTTTTCTTGAGTTGCCATACCCTGTGACTCATCACGTTACTGTTCCCGCCAATGAGGTAGGAGTTCCACGACTTGACGCCGCCGACGCACCGCATCATCAAATCTCACTGTGTTATTACAGGTCGAAGTGCGTGAAGGACAGCATGTGTTCGGCAAATGCATGTTTGATACTAGATGGCGGAAGCGCGCTTTCGATGTAGAAATAGGTCCATTCTCGTCGAGCTGCGCACTTCTTCGCCCGTACGAGGTCATTCTCCGCTCAGTATTACTGCACAAACATCATGGACATAAGAATGTCCCCCTGGTCTCTTGCAGTACGGCTCGGTGATCAGGCCTCTTTGATAGAAGATGCATGACAACCATTGGTAGCAACGTTCTTATCGACCTTGTGGCGCCGCTTCCCGAGCGTTTGCTCAGCGCATGAGCATAAGCTGCGGACAAAACCTCAAAAACCGGGCAAGTGAGACAAAAAAATTAAAACCGCGCAAAGGGGCAGGCCGTTTTGCGACGGGATCATCACAAGGCGAACGTTAGCGGTGAGCGGGAGAGGGTGACAAAAGGCCGACGCCACGAGTCAGCATGGCCTCACTCATATATAAAGCTCACCGTTGGAGTGGTAACTGTCGTGTGGTGACTTGGAGGGCGGGTCACGGTGTCTCGAAGGAATCCCCGTATGTGCCAAACACGTTTGCGCCCTCACATGTTCCGCGAACGTGGTGCGGGCGTCAGGCAGAAGAAACAGGTACCAGGCAGCGCGCCCGACGCTGCGAAGAGAGCGGTGCAGTTTTGCCAATATTCGTTGCTTGCGGCATGTGGTCAGACGTGCCAAGTCTCGACTCCGACTGCAGATAACAAGAGTCTGCGCTCGCAACTTCTTGGTTGAAGTGTTCCACCCCCCCCCCGTCGCCGCAGTGCCATTCTTATGACGGGATGGAATTAAGATGACTTATTTACAGTAAAGGAGCTCAGGAACAAATAGACTAATTCGCATTACGGTAACGTAGCTTGGCAGAGGCAGTCCTTTAATTGTCCCCCCCTTCCCAAGTTGTGGTCGAACTCTCCCTTTCCCATAGTTTGAAGCGATTCGATCGAGCAGTCGAACAAACGCATGGACGCATTCATGTGGGGCTGGCTGACTGGGGCTGGTCGGTTTATGGGGGGTCGGGCGGGGGTTTTTTTTTCCGCTGAATAGCCGCTCCCTCCCCGCCGCCACCACCACATACAACGACCACCAACCGCGCCCTCAACTCGGCCGTCGTCGCTACCACCCGTCTGTGGTTGCAGACCCGAATCGATCCCCCGATTTCGACAATTTACTACTAAGTTGTATTCCGGCACAGTTCGGCGACGAGGGGGGGGGCATTTTGCACTTTTACGCTCCTCTATTTCCGGTTTACAAGCCTCACTCTGGTAAAACCTGTAAACTCTTGTGAATCTGGGACAAGCTTGTCTAGCTACTATGGCAGAACCTGTCAATACTAGTTAACTCACGAAACTGCTGTCTTTAGATGGGGTTCACGTCGATATGGGAGTAGCAAGTAGGAAAAATGCCCCCCCCCCCCTTCGCTAAAGCTCGTAAAGGCCGCCTATATTCATTTCCCACAGTGCATGAGAATTGGCTGTAGTCCCAATTCAGTTCGAGAGTCGTATAATTGCCCCCATGTTTGAGGTCGGCTAGCGCGCTTCATTGCTTTTCTTCATTAGGATTTCTGCAGGGCCTTCAGGAGGAACTCCGAGACTGTGTGAACCGAACTGAAAGAAACGGTTCCCCTTTACAGTTTTGCCCGGAAAGTCTTTTAAAATGCCACTACTCTCCACCACCACCCTTTCCTAGTCGATTTACCTTGCATAAGGGATCATTGCTAGGCTTAGGAGGAAGCAGCTTCAATAATGGTGAACCAAACCAAGCAAGGAGAAGTCTCACATCTCACTGTTGCCGTAAAAGTCTTTTGTCTGCCCCTCCCACTCTCACCAATCCCCGTCTCCTAGCCGATTTACCCAGTGTTCTTTTGAATCCCCCTGGCTATGTGTTTTCTATCCAGGCTGTGAGGAGCGAAGGAGCTCCGATATGGATGCATCCAACTAAAAGGTGTCCACTTCGCAAACTGTCTCCACGAATCCTCTTAAATCTACCCCGCTCCCCCCCCCACCTCCTCTCGTAGACCATTCATCAGCCTTTCTCACTTGAATAACTAACTTGTTTTGCAAAAAAGGCCATGTTTTTTCTTAATGTCCTTTGTTCCTGTGTCAGTCTGCCCACCTTTGGCTCGGAAACAACATCAGCCTCGACGAAGTTGCAGTCAACTGAAGTGAAACAGAACTGTGTTATTCTGTTGTTAGTTCATAGTCGAGTTTGAAGGGCGCAACACAAACAAGGGAAACCCGCGCCCTGGCCTGTGGGTCACCCACTCCGGGTAGCGTTATGGGTGGTTCGCACGGGGCCTCCAACTCACTCCTCCTTCGCAGTGCCGCTGGCAGTGGTGGTTGCGACGGCGGCAGCAAAAATACTACGCCCGTTGGTGCGACTGGGTTTCGTTAGACGCGTAAAAAACCGTTTGTTTGCTCAGAAACACACTCTAAGAATACTTGAGTAGATGTGTCATTGTGTTCTATACGCGCACTTTCATGTGAAATATCACCCAACCGGTAATTGAGGGATATCGTATCAGTCATCGTGCAATCAATTTTTCTTGAGTTGCCATACCCTGTGACTCATCACGTTACTGTTCCCGCCAATGAGGTAGGAGTTCCACGACTTGACGCCGCCGACGCACCGCATCATCAAATCTCACTGTGTTATTACAGGTCGAAGTGCGTGAAGGACAGCATGTGTTCGGCAAATGCATGTTTGATACTAGATGGCGGAAGCGCGCTTTCGATGTAGAAATAGGTCCATTCTCGTCGAGCTGCGCACTTCTTCGCCCGTACGAGGTCATTCTCCGCTCAGTATTACTGCACAAACATCATGGACATAAGAATGTCCCCCTGGTCTCTTGCAGTACGGCTCGGTGATCAGGCCTCTTTGATAGAAGATGCATGACAACCATTGGTAGCAACGTTCTTATCGACCTTGTGGCGCCGCTTCCCGAGCGTTTGCTCAGCGCATGAGCATAAGCTGCGGACAAAACCTCAAAAACCGGGCAAGTGAGACAAAAAAATTAAAACCGCGCAAAGGGGCAGGCCGTTTTGCGACGGGATCATCACAAGGCGAACGTTAGCGGTGAGCGGGAGAGGGTGACAAAAGGCCGACGCCACGAGTCAGCATGGCCTCACTCATATATAAAGCTCACCGTTGGAGTGGTAACTGTCGTGTGGTGACTTGGAGGGCGGGTCACGGTGTCTCGAAGGAATCCCCGTATGTGCCAAACACGTTTGCGCCCTCACATGTTCCGCGAACGTGGTGCGGGCGTCAGGCAGAAGAAACAGGTACCAGGCAGCGCGCCCGACGCTGCGAAGAGAGCGGTGCAGTTTTGCCAATATTCGTTGCTTGCGGCATGTGGTCAGACGTGCCAAGTCTCGACTCCGACTGCAGATAACAAGAGTCTGCGCTCGCAACTTCTTGGTTGAAGTGTTCCACCCCCCCCCCGTCGCCGCAGTGCCATTCTTATGACGGGATGGAATTAAGATGACTTATTTACAGTAAAGGAGCTCAGGAACAAATAGACTAATTCGCATTACGGTAACGTAGCTTGGCAGAGGCAGTCCTTTAATTGTCCCCCCCTTCCCAAGTTGTGGTCGAACTCTCCCTTTCCCATAGTTTGAAGCGATTCGATCGAGCAGTCGAACAAACGCATGGACGCATTCATGTGGGGCTGGCTGACTGGGGCTGGTCGGTTTATGGGGGGTCGGGCGGGGGTTTTTTTTTCCGCTGAATAGCCGCTCCCTCCCCGCCGCCACCACCACATACAACGACCACCAACCGCGCCCTCAACTCGGCCGTCGTCGCTACCACCCGTCTGTGGTTGCAGACCCGAATCGATCCCCCGATTTCGACAATTTACTACTAAGTTGTATTCCGGCACAGTTCGGCGACGAGGGGGGGGGCATTTTGCACTTTTACGCTCCTCTATTTCCGGTTTACAAGCCTCACTCTGGTAAAACCTGTAAACTCTTGTGAATCTGGGACAAGCTTGTCTAGCTACTATGGCAGAACCTGTCAATACTAGTTAACTCACGAAACTGCTGTCTTTAGATGGGGTTCACGTCGATATGGGAGTAGCAAGTAGGAAAAATGCCCCCCCCCCCCTTCGCTAAAGCTCGTAAAGCCGCCCTATATTCCATTTCCACGTGCTTGACCAGCTTTCACTTGGCCAAAGTTGGCCTAGTTGGCCAGATCATCAACTCTTTCTTCTCCTAGGGCGTGGTGGTACGGTACCAGGGCGAAAGTCTCATTAGACATCATTACTAATTGATTATTTTGTTTTTTATGATGTTATTTATCATATGACTCATTCTGCACTTGTCGTTATCTCGGCTGGCCTTTTACAACCATGGAAAATAGCCCCTTCAAAGTTGAGTAATTATTTAGCCCAATCAGCTCTCTAGGCAGATTTTTTTCCTACGCCCACATATTATCTCAAATTACCACTTATTTCTCGCCATTTTACGGACTTTATGCAGCTATGTGATACTTCTGGTGATCCTAAGCTCCTCGAAAATTCTTTCGCTCACGTTTTCTTTGTGGTTTTACTATTTGCGTAATATACGGGTCATTTCGTTGGTGCCACATTTGTCCCGGCGATGGGTCGCCTCAATGTCGTTGTGGGTTATCGTTTCGGGGATCTCGTCTACACTCAGCGTGTGTGTTGATTCCCATTTTACCGATTTATGTCGATTTTGGTCCCAGAAATCAGTCGATCGTGGGGGTGGAGTCGGGGTTTGTTTGATCTACTGATGATAGAAACTTTTCTTCTAGAAGAGGGGGCGCGGATTAGGGCTTCGCACAGCTTACGCGCGCTCTAATCGTCCGAGTGCAGCAACCGAGGCAGCAGCAGCATTTCCAGCTCACACTGTAGGCGCTGGTTGACTACTGTCGTGTTTAGCCTAACCCTTGTCTCGGCCCGAGTTATGACAAACCCTAGCCCGGTTGTTCCGGCGCTATCATCAGCCCTGTATTTGTCTTTTTGTTGTTGGCATTAGTTCCCTATGAGGTGGCGATGTTTGTGATCGAAGCCTCTCGACCGATCTCTCGTTGCATGTGTGTGTGTCTGTTGTATGTACCCCCCAACCCAATTTCTCCCTCTCGTCAACTCACCCAGCACCTCCTCGTGGTGGGAGATGGCACAATACTAGTTGGCGATCAATATCACCACTGTCTCTGACTGTGCTGATGGTTTTAAAGCAGTACAATAGGCGTGCTCGCTCGATTGTTCAATGTATGAGGCACTGGCGCCCGACTGCTTACGACAAACGACCCATTAGTCTTGAACTTCTATCGGAACCGGGTCTGGGAAACTACCAACGAAAGCGCATTTCCGCTGAGGGAGGGGGGGGAGGGAGGGGGAATTTAGTCAACTCCTGTCAACCTTACCTGGCAACTTTTGTAAATTCCTGTAAAAACCTGTAAAGCTCCAAACCCTCACAAGCTCCCTTTCATTGACTGTTAGGCTTCACAAGAGCTTCCAGAACCCCACAGAACAGCCAGGTGTGTTGACTGAGGTTCCCAAAAGCCCCCTCCTCCCTTCACCTCCCATTCCCGTACCGGAATGCGCCAATTCTACTCCCATTTGCGGATGTTTTGCCGGTTTTTTTTTCTAGCTCTCTACAATTAACACTGTCAACATGAATCCGTCGTCAGTAAATCCCATTGAGCTCAATTTCCCCCGTCGGGAAAACGACCCACTCACTCATTCGCACCCAGTATTTGCCGATAATCCTGTCCTGTGCAATTTACTGCAACCCTGCTTTTCGTCACATTGTTTTTAGGGCAAGCCATACACACTAGCCAGCCCACCCAACTATAGCAGTGCAGTTCTCCAAGGCACCCCAGCAAAACATTTACTCATCGCATCTTCCCGTCTCTTCACGTGCTGTTCTCATTCTTACTCATACGATCGTTACTGTCGCTTTGTTTTCCGTGCGGGACCTAGCTGTGCATATGTTCAATCATCCCTGTTTCAGGTGGAGATGTCGAAGTCGGAATCGGCGTCCGAATATGAGATTCAGTACCGTTCAACGATTCAGCCGAGGACGGCCGTCCGTTCACAGTCCCGCCAAAGTGGCAACTATGTGTCCGGCGGTACTGGCGGAGGTGGAGGCGGTGAGTATTCAGTACTATCCGAATGCACATTAAAAAAGGGGGGTAGCTCAAAAGACTCCACATGAATAAATCTATCAGACACTGTGGAATTATCAATGAATTAACTTGCTCGTACCTTCTTCAGGATCCTAAAACTATTCGAAAAGTTAGACGTTATTGGAGAAACAGCCCATCCAAGTCCAGGTTCTCTGACTGTTGACATCTAATTCTCACGCCGCGCCGTTCAGGCACTAGTCGGGCTGGAGGGGGGTTTTGATTCCTGTCTGACTGTGTCGTAAGTGCTGTAGTATTTTAAAAAACGTAGGCTCTGGTCCAATAATAAATTTGCTGTTTGTTAGGCCGCAGTGGCTGGAAATGAGTTAGGAGAGGGAAGCTGGAAGCTGGATACATCATCGCGTTTTGTGAAATTTTTGCAAAGGAGGACCCTCCCCCCTCCGTTGGCTGTTAGACGGCTGCTTCTTCCTGTACGACCCCTTTGGCAATAAATAACGAACGCATGAAATTTTGATCGCAAAGTATTGGCCGCTTGGGGTGGGAAAGTCGAGGGGGGGGGGTGCAGATAACCTCGTTAAACATGAGAAAACAGCTAATTCAGGCAGGAAAAAAGGAACGGAAAAATTAGCGGATCTGAAGATTTGTCTTGGCACTGCAGAAAGTGGGTAACATTACCAGGAGGTGGGGGTTCCAACCCCGTTACCCACCCCTCCCCCAACGGCTATACATGCCCTTGTTGTGCTCATTTTGTGCGCAAAAGAAACGGTGCAGTTGTCCCAGAGGTTTTGCCCCTCCTAGGCTCAGGCCAAAACCTTGATCCTGGCTCATAGTCGTTCCTCTTTCTGCACTGGAAGTCCTGTAACCAATAGTGTGAAAATGTGGCTCGTTGTTTACCAGAGTTTGCAGGCTTCCAAAAATGACCCATCAAGTTGGCAGTAGGCTACCATTTCCATTCCCCCCACCCTTTTCGCCGGCTGGCTCCGGAATTTGCTATGGATTTGTCGGCCTGGGCTAGCTGTCCGACCTTGTAATGACCCTTGTTCGTTTCTGAATTACATAAAAGTTCATCGGCATATAAAACGTTTGCGGATCGTATGAATTCATACGGAACAGCGGGAAATGTGCTGACCTTGACAGCGGAGGTGATGAGGAGTCCCGAATCCGTTCGGATTTCCTTGGAAACGTCCGTCGTCCTCATTTCGAACATCACATTTGCAAAAGAAGTGCGAAAGTACCAAAAACGTCGAATCGTCTTGGTGACCTTCTGGACGCCGCGAAAGTCTTTCGGATCTTTTCGATGGGGATGATCGCATTTACGAAAGTCAACGGATATTTCTCACTGAAAATGATCACTAGGGTTGATGAAAGGTCGAAGCCACAAAAGATCAGCTATAGTTTTGTGAAGATCCGAAGGGGTAGTTAAAATACCGTAACAGGATTGAATCCTAGAAATATTTTCAATTTGTTCCATGATATGAACTTGACCCATGGAACCCTTTGCCTTTCCTAGCCCAGCTATGGAAACCTGATGGCGCTCTTGTTTGGGATTTACCCATATTGGGAAAATCTCCTCCTTTTCCCTTATCCATTTTGTTTGACTTACAGGGATCCACCAGGTACACAAGCTTCAAACTGTTGGAGATCCTCCCGTCTGCGTTCTCAAATGTGGCCTAACCCTAGCTCTCAAAATAGGATTACTATTCCGAAGATTCCGGAAGATAAAGGGCGGATTTCTGTGTCCCTTTTGATTTATTAGGGGATGACGCGGAGGTAGTACCAAGTCAAATTCGGCGTATTTCGGCGACGTGGGGCATTTTGCACTTTCACTGCTTCACTACTTCCAAGTCTCACTCTGGTGAAACTTGTGAACTCTTGTGAAGCTGGAGCAAGCTCGTCTAGCCACCATGGTAAAACGTGTCAACTCAAGAAAAGGCTATCTAGATGGGTCGACACATCGATGGGAAGCAAAATACCTCCGTCGCCGAACTGCTTCTGCGTAAAATTATTAGTA
>MU915360.1:13625-25211 GCA_036418165.1 Cooperia oncophora
TACGAGTCTTCCAGACTTTTGCTCGTTTTATGCTAGCAAAGCGATATCCTGCCACATCTGGCACACTAATCGTTCCTTCTGCCATCCTATGCCAATACCATCTAACAGTGCAAAGAACAGCCTGTCGCTTGCCCCTCCCGTTCCCCCCCCCCCCAGAATATTTAGAACCCTTATTTTTACTGAGATAACATTTGCGTGACCTCAGGAATTTTATTTTTATCATGTCACACATATTAAGTAGTTGGCTTCTTTCATCAATGGGCTAGAAAATATTTCTTTGAGATGCTAATTTCAGAGTGTTCCAATGTGTTGTCATCAATGCGGGAATATGGTTGCTGGTTTGGGCACTTCTGAAGTTGTGCTCATCTGGCAATGATATGTCTGCCGGTGTCATCTCAGTTCTGTCACATTTGATCGTTCTTCCCATATTCGTCTTCACTCGCATTGTGCTTGCTTTATGGTTTTCTGACATTGCTGGAGCGTGCTTGCGGACACTGAAGTTGGATCCTCCTCCAAGTGTTGAATTCAGGTTAGACATTGGTTAGAGGACACCTATTTTGTTGTTGAAGATCAAAGTTCCTTTTACAGTTGGTAGTTCGCCTTCGTGAAGGGTTCAGTTGCCTTAGGTGATAGCTTCCTTATTTTCAAATTATGCACAATTTTAGCACAGCTCTATCTGATGTGCTCGTATCGCTGTTGCTGGGATGTGTTTTTCTTGCGCAGGGTCTGCTCATGTCGTATCTTCCGCTACCAAGCTTTTTGTGCTCTATCATATCTTTCATTCACTTATCTCTTCTTAATTCGATGTACAGGTAGGTTTTTGAAATTTCCTTTTCAACATCTTAGAGTTATGGCTTACTTCATCGAGATGTGGCTTCTATAAGGCCAGTCATACGTTGCGACTTCGGAGATTGGCAGGATGCACGTCAAAGGGAAAGTGGAATCGTTGTTCTGACTAGTCTGGGGAACAGAAAAGTGCGCCCCAAGGGAGTAGATGAGAATCGATCGACTCTGTCGTTGGTGCATTGGGAGAAGAGGGAAGCACGATAATGGGGAGTTCAAAGAAAAAAATCAAAATGTGGGAGTAGGTTACCATGTACTCGCTGGTGCGCGTTCTCGTACTCTTCCAACTCGCCATGTCGATGCTTGCATTCTCCTTTTCACTCCTTCTTCTGTCCGCAAACCCTCGAGTGTCGCAAAGTATTAGACCGCGATCATACTTCGCGATCGCGCGATCCAGTTGAGCGATCGTGGCCGGGGGCACTCTACCGCCAAACCACCCCACCGCCACAACGGCAGAATTGCTGCAATGGGCATTAACGTGCACCGCCGCAGCGGCGCAATTTGTATTGGCACAGCGTTATGCGGCCCACACGCGGTTCGATCGCGTGACCGCGAAGTATGAACGCGCTCTGGACACGGTCCAGTACTAATACTCACAAAAGAACAAAAGAAGCCACGTTCAGTCCATTACTGTAGATGTTCACATTATAAGTCTCGTAGCCCTCTGTTCACCGTGTGTTTTCAGCTTTGAATATTTCTGGTCATCTCGCAGTGTGCTACTTCATAAACGTATTGAACGCCTGGAGGCGTATTTGCCATATTTCATTGGATTTGGTGCTCCCCTTACCCTTGTTTCTACATTGAGCAGCAATTTCCTGCTTAAATGGTTGTGTGTTTGGCACGTTTTTCCCTTTACTGATCATCAGCTCTTATAAGGTAAGCACTATCTGATGTTCTTTTCCATAGAACCTGGTTGACCAGTATTTTTTAGGCGACATGGGAAAGACCGAAAGAATTAAGGAGAGAATCACCGGTGATAAATATCTTTACTCCATCGCGTTTGGTTACGGATGGATTTGTAAACTTTTTCTCAGGAATGGTCGTTCAGCAGCCGAGGATTCGTTAACAGATTTGTATATAACTTATTGATTCGTCCGTGTAAATTGTAAATATTGTACATAATGCTTTATGGGTAGTGCCATATGTTAGGTTTAAAAAAATCGTCTTTGCTCAAATACATGTATAAAGCCGTTGTAATTATTTATGTGTGTCTTTCCGCAGAGGTTTGAAGCCTATATTACAACCGACGATGGTTTTAGTTTTGGTTGTCGATTGTAAGTAGAACGTGGTGAATGTTGGTGTGCTTTTTACAGGGATGACTCAACCTGGTATTGAGGGCCTAGCCGTAGGCCTAAACAAAGGCCACAAAGTGACGAAAATTGACCGCAAACCTCGTCAGAATCGACACATTGGAGCTTGTAGCAAGAAGTCCAAGGTGAGCTCGCAGTGGCATTACCCCCATTTGGAAAATGACATCGTTCGCGGTCTCTGTAGTACCTTCGGCTATCAAGGGTTATCTATTTTGTAAAAGCGATGGGGCACGCTAAGTTTCTGTTGAGAACCCTTTTAGAAAGCTAGTTTGATGTCGTTTCTAAGGTTTCGGTGTGTCGTCAATATTACTCCTTCTTATTGCAGGTTGTGCGTGAACTCGTAAGAGAGATCACTGGCTTTGCTCCCTATGAGAGACGTGTTCTTGAGTTGTTGCGTATATCCAAGGATAAGCGTGCACTCAAGTTCTTGAAGAAGCGAGTGGGTACCCACCTTCGTGCCAAGAAGAAGAGAGAGGATCTTCAGGGCGTCATTGTTGCCCAACGTAAACACCACAAGTAAAATTGTTGCTGTTATTGTTGTCCATAAATGGTTATTATCATGATTTGTTGGATTTGGCTCTAAACTCTGCGTCAATTGTCAGCCGTTATACGTGCCTGGTTCGGTGCATTAGTAGTGTTGATGAGAAAGTGGTCACTTTGCGTGTTCCTGAGTGGTGTAGCATTAGTCGCGCGCCAGATCGTATGAGGGTTGTCTCGAAAGAGTATACTGCGACACTTGCGATTAAATTGTTGACGACAAAGTACCGAACATCATCATGTTTGATGTTTTAGTCCACTGGTAGCTGTGGTGAGTGTCCTCTGGGGGGGGTGGTGTGGTGGCGGTTTCTGACACACATGGCGTACAAATCATGACTTTCGAGGAAGTTTACAGGATGCCCTAAAGTCCCCCAGAGATTGAGGTACTTCTCGACCTGTCCCATATTATGAGTTCCTCTAGAGCCACTCCGCCGTAGTCGAGGAAGCTGACACCTACGTTGTCTTGAGGAAGGATATCGCTTGCCATGCAGAAGGGCTAATCTTTTGCCATCACGCAGCGCTTCTAGGCTGGACTTATTTAACTCGTAGTAAGGCACTGTATAGGTCGCCACCAGCACAGAATGACGGCCCTTTACTCAAGCTTCTTGAAGCGCAGCCGAACGTAACCACCGGTAAGTTGGCGACCTCTCTAGGCTCCACCTGACTGACAACTGCCATGCTTCTCCGCAATCTCGGTTATCGGAAAAAATTTTTGTGAAGGATGCCTCATGAGTTGGACCCGTCTGACAAGTCATACCGAATGACCGCGACTGCGGACCCGTCTCTGACAAGTCATACCGAATGACAGCGAACTGAGTTTCTTTCTTGTACACAGGCAACTTTTAGGAGATCTTGTGGTTGGGTAGCGAGTGTGGAGTCTTGCCGCTTACTCATGCACATGTCCCTCGCAGGATCTCTCAAACAGTAAGTAGATTGCTTAGCCAAAAGCAGATGTGCATGGGATAAAGATTTCAGTGTGTTATTGGTGGGACTTCAAAGCGGTATCACTGGATACTAGCACCGTTGTAAGG
Organism: Cooperia oncophora; assembly: GCA_036418165.1. Classification (NCBI taxonomy): domain Eukaryota; kingdom Metazoa; phylum Nematoda; class Chromadorea; order Rhabditida; family Trichostrongylidae; genus Cooperia; species Cooperia oncophora. Next base: position 17,347 of record MU915360.1, read on the forward strand.
ACCACAGTCCACCTTAATCGACTTCAAAATATGCGAGAAGCGTCAAACGCTTGACTTCATTCGAAATTACTCAACTTTTTTCTCTCACTCTAGTAGATGCGAGTAGACGCGACGCGTGGGGTATCAGGCTACGCCAAAGTTCATGAGTTTCGGTCGAGACATCTACCGTACCCAGGTTATTTACAGTTAGCAGCCTCTATGAATTCCACCTCCATTTTTTTTGGCGTCCCTATCGCATCCTTTAGAAAGCAAAAATTCCGAAAATCGACCTCAACTCGAGAATGAGGTCCACCTCTTCTTTTTATCATAGTTGCCGTAGTTCTATGAGAATGGAAATGAGAAGCTGTGCAAAAGAAAGGGCATAGTCTATCATCAAACTGCAGGTTACCTTGTCCGATTGGCAATGTCCTTTACTGACCGGAATTTTGTTCGAGAAATTTGGTCAAAGTGTCGCAGGACTTTTCGAACAACCTAATAGTATGCTGAAGATGAGCGCAGTAGCTAGTTCTTCACGGTGAATATTTAAATCTCATGATGCCGGCTGAGCAATGCTTAATCGTACACGGCGCCTGTTGCGAGGGCGGGGGGGGAGAAGGGGGAATGCGGTTTGCGCTTTCGCTGCTTCATTACTTACGGTTTAAAAGTCTCACTGTGGTGGAATTTGTGAATTCTTGTGAAGCTGGAGCAAGCTCGTCGGGTTGCCATGGTAAATTCGGTTAAATCTCATGTGCTCACGAAATGGTTGTCTAGTTGGATCAACACGTCGATGGGAAGTAGCAAAAATGCAAGCTGCTGAGTTAGTATTAGGCATTAACAACACACCGAAGAGCAGGTTACTCCAGGAAATGTTCTGACATTTTCTTTTATTGGTCCATCCATACACGCCACTGAGCTGGAGAAACGCGGGATGGGGTGAATCGGAGGGAAACAAACGCGCTGAGAGAAGGGCATACGGCACATACGGTCAGGAATGGGAAAATCGAACTAGTGGTAGCATTCACTAGATTGGTATGTGTTGAATTATTTCTCAATTTCCACTTAGGACAAGTCGACAAGACTGCCACGCATCCTATTTGTAGATTTTACGGAAACCCATCGAAGTTAGATCCAGACAACCAACTCCTGTCTGGTCTTTGTAGCAGATCCTTCTCTTCCAGTTCTGTGTTCCCTGATCCTCCAAATAGATGAGTATATGTTTCGATTCCTTTATGTCCTGCTTTAATGGTGGTATGTAAAAACGCAGCCATTGAAGTGCACCTCGCTGATGGTAACAGTTCAACCGTTTACGTTAGCAGTAGTAGGAAATTTTCTACATTATTAAAATAGTGCAAAGAAGTGAGGAGTTTACTTGCTTCCTCACCTTGAGTAAGGGAGGAGGCGAGCAGGCTTATACTGTAAGTGGGTTAGTGGTTACGTCCTCACTTGCATGTAGCTGCCATTAGATTGCATTTTGCTATAAAGAAAAGTGAAGGTATGAGAGAAGCTTCAGGGCATAAGTTATGAAAGGTCGGGTGATCCGCAGTTTGTGCGGCTGCTCACTACGACTTTAGATTATTGATGAAGGTGCTAAGTATTGCTGTTCCGTAAACCTCAGCATTAGGCTGCGTTCATACCTCACAACAGCAGCGGCGATCACGTGATCGTCGGTACGTGACAGAGCGCGCCCTAACATATTACTGGACTGCTCGCTTTGATAAATAAGGAAATCCAACTTGTAATACCTTTTTTCTCTTAATAATGGCTACTAGCTGGAAACTGAGGACTTTCTCTACCTAAGAGGATCTGGAATATAAGGGAGGAGATGGTTTCACCTTTTATTTAGGCCGGGATAAGTGCAACTTCATTCGATAGGTGAGCTTCTTTTTTCCTTTCATTTCCTTTGTTTCAATTTATATACAATTATTTATGTGAGTGTTAGGTAATACTGGCTAAACTGTTCAACTTCCAAAACATTCATAGTTTATAAGTTGAGTGCAAACAATGAAAAAAAAAGAAACGGAAAGGAATTCACCTAGGAATCAAACACTAATTCTTTATGCAACATCGAGGAGGAGGAAACTTCATAAGTTCATGTATAAGCTCGAAGAATGAAAAAAAGAAACAATAAGAAACTTACCCTAAATGAAGCCTCCTTGCTTTTTGCTCATTTCTATCCTGAATCAAAAAAGAAAATAGAAAAGAAAAGCTGGAAAAGCATTGAGTTGGACGCACTTTTCCTTGAGTCAAGACAAGCTCTAGTACATACCTGAGTCAATTGTAATTAAAAAAAGGAAATTAAGCCAATTCCTCCTAAGAGCATTCGGAGCATTCTAACATTGGTGGGGCGCACTCTGACGCGTATCGATGATCGCGGCCATCGCCACCGCTGTCGCGAAGTATGAACGCTGCTTTATGATGGTTGTAAAGTGCTTGGATCCAGCTCCACCGTCCAAAACATAAAATCTTTCACAATCCTTTTTGAAATGCGACACCCATTCCACTTTTATTCAGGATCGTATATTGTTGATATGGCCTATGCAATAACTTGCGGGCACCAGCCGATGTTCAGTCGCTAGTGACTCTCCGGGGAAGAAATAAGCAAAAAAATATGGGGAACACTCTAAGGACCTCTTGGCAGCCCCTTTGTGCGAGTTTTTCAGAAATGATTGTTTTATGCCAGCAAAGCGATCTGCCGCCTCTGGCTCACTAATCGTTTCTTCTCGTCATCTAATGCTGAATACCATCTAGCAGTGGAAGAAAAACGAAAAATGCTATGTCAAGGCTGAACTTGTGTTGGAAAATAGCCCTTGAGCTTTGGTAGGCGGGACAACAGGGAGGTATCAGAACTGCCTCTTCCGACAGCCGCAGCGCCTCTGTTACTTCTTGTGGAGCTGCTAAAGTAGAACAGTCTTAGAGAAAGCAGAGCAGACTACTCGAACAAGGAAGGACGCCTGCGAATTACTTGAGCGCTTTGACTCATAAAGGGAGGATGAAACTTCCTGCATAAAGACTGTGAAAATCTTTAAACAGGAACTTTCATCCACCTTTTGTGATCTCCGAAAGGTCTGTAAATATGAGCGTACAGTTGGAACTTTCTTAGATAGAGTTGTTGGCTTGAATTCTTTTCAATTATTCTGCAGTTTTTGAGCTATACGAGTTGCATATCGCACCTGCAGCTTTGCTATCCGCGAAAACAGCAACAGGCGCATTAGAAAATGCAGTAGCTTCCATCACTCCGCCGTGAACTCCCTGGTCCTGCGAAATGTCGTCTGCTTGCCTGCCGCGTGTTTTACATCATGATAGTGACCGGGTTCTATTGACGAATGTGACCCTGGATCAACTTGATGACCACACTCCAGTGCAAAGACGCCTAGACCTAGAGCCAGATGAGTTGATGCTGAACTCTGCAAAGTCAGCGCTTTCTCACTCTTGTGTTTTGATTCGAGGTGAGACATTATTTGGTAGGAAGATGAAACACATTTTGGGCAGAGTTTTCAAGGGATATGTAGGGGAACCGGATGCGAAAAAAGTAAAAGACGGGCATCTGAAGGCGCCCTGTGACCATCTGTTTACGATTCGATTGAGAGCGCCATTCGTCCAATCTGAGCCTCAGGCCCGTTGATTACAGCGTGTTTTCACGTGGCGATGTCTCTGGGCAACTTGTTGTGTAGTGTGTGCGATTGCAGAAAATGTTTATCGTTTCCGCAGATATTGAAGAACATTGTGATATTCCTTCAGTTATGGAAATTTCTCAGTTTAAGTCGTATGCTGTGAGGGAATTGTGGCGTCTCAGGATACCTGTCAATCGCGAAAACTTCTTCGAGTTTTCTTCCTCCTTCTTTTTCTCCTCTTCCTTTCCATTGACCCTTCAACTGCTGGGCCAGTGGATACAATGAAAAAATACTCTTTAACTCTTGCAGTGGAGAACGCCGAATCCCTGTCTGAAACCAAATTTTGGCTGGAAATAAACTTCAACAGATGCTGAGCCTGTTCACGTGTCCTACTGTACGTGTACTGTACGTGTCCTCACGTGTCCTACTTCGTGACAGGTTACCTCACATATTCTGGAGGTAAATGTTGCTCTTATGCTGTTTATCCAACCCGCTGATCTTATTTGAAAAAATTAAACTCGTTCTTGTCTGTTCTAGCCCCTGCTTCCTTTTGTTTCCCCACCTATCCATAAATAGTTGTTCCGATTTCCGTTTCTGTCATCTGCTCTCTAGCTGCTTCTTAGCGCGTTACTTGTATTCCACCATTTTCTATTTGCCTAAGTCCCCCAGTCCTTCGCCATTTACCTCTCGGTGTCCCGTCCTTTGCTGTGTTGCTTCTACATAGACAACCTCTCTTCCTCACTTCCTTTTCATCCCGCTCTTTTGCTCGCTTTCCTTTCTTGCTCAGGAAGTTCCTCGTTTTCATCACTCCTCTTTTCCTCGTAACCGGTCATACTATGTTGACTTAGCTTTTTCATGAGATTAGCTGAGGCTGTATTGAGTCGTCCCTTTGTACCAGGTCACGTTCTGCCGTTGAAAAAAAATTGCAAAATACGATCTTCTCGAATTTCTTTCTGTGGTAAGACTCATTCTCTATACTGAGTTCTGCTGAATTCTTCCTATCATTGCCTGTTCATAATAATGCCTTCTGTGATGAGGTGATCATAGCACCTCTCTTCTGCAGTAACTCACCTCGAATCATTCTTTCCACGTGAATTACTAGTAGATGAGAGGATGGTTATTCTGATACTACGACAGCATACTTGAACCGTCCTGACACTTCAGTGAATGGTAGTTTGCGCAGGTTATACTGGAGATACCCATACTCATATGTACCAAAAGCTTTCATGTACAGTACTGATTTTTTTTGTTCGCGATGGTTACTCAAATGTATTGCCCGAATATTACTAAAATTTGCAGATGTTTGGGCGCTCAGCATTTCGAATGGTATCTTGTGTAGTCGTTGGCCGTCGTTGTCTGACGTCTCTTCCTTCTATTCCAACGTCATTGAGCCGCCTTGCCACACCGACGCAGTACGTACTGAACCAAAAACGGTTAGTTGGTATTTACTTCACTTTCATGTTAATTGTGTCTTCAATTTATTTCACATGTACCAGCACCATAATGTCCTGAAAACTAATCAGAAGTGAACGAGAGGCATGTTCTGGATCTGAGTACTAATCTGCTGATACACACTTTCCTTAGGGTCGGGCTAGGAAGTCCACTTGCGTTTTTAGTCGGCCAAACTATTAGGTTGTTGCATAAGTTTTTTCCTCCCTGTTTGATCCTCCGTATTTCGTTCGCATGGAAGTTGGTATTCCGTCATCACGTGTGCGTGACGTGTACTTGATACTCTTTCATCATACTGGCTATCACTCACCCACCCTGCATTTGCAGGCCACAGTGCCGCACAATAACCACTGAAAAATCACGTCACAGTGGCGATTGTGCGGCAATTGTGGCCTTCTTCAGGTCCCAGCCCCCGCCCTCATAGGACGATAGGACGACGACAAGCTGCCCAATGCAGCGGGGTAGTGATTGGGATGGTGATGCGTGCATATCCACTAATCTCTCGGGCTGTCGCTATTGGACTATTAACGAATGCCGGGGGAAAGAAACTTATGCAATCGAGCCTAACTACATCCGACTCATGATTGAGCATCATACAGGATTAGGCGAATTTATCCGGCCTTCTCCATAACCGAGGTGCGAGAGATCAATTTCTGTCTCGGATTATAAAATCGGCCCACCAGTTCGTCTAAGTCATCCCAAGCCAAGTCTTAAGATTGAGTGGAAGTTTTCACCAAGCTGCTTCGTTTGTAGTTAACTTTTTATCTTACGATATATGATTTTATCAGCTACTCCACCGCCGTAGTGCTAGCTGCTATACGGGCCTCGCCGAATTCTCGGTCTATTCGACTTTTCTCAAAGCTTTTTCTCAGAACTCAAGGAGTCTGCAAGCAATAAGGCGTGCAATGAACGTTGCTAGTGGCCGAAATTCCTTGACATGACATGATTTGACTGATGGCATATGACTTGAATTGCATTCATTTTTAGCTGGCGCTATTGCTGTATCCTACTTGTAGGAGCTATGACAAGACTATGACTGACAGACTGTGTAGACTATGACGTGGGGAAAGTTTTTGCTCCTATGGTATCCACAAGTGCCGTTTGCTCAGCTTTGATTAACAAAACTTCCCCGCGTATCGAAGTGATCAACGAAAGTGTCGTGCACTATTGCATCGTTGTGCAGATTTGCAAAGCATACTATTTGGTCGCCTCAATGGGCGCGATACGAGCTGTAGAGCGGTAAGTTTTGCAACCTTTTGCAACCGCGTACTGCGAACCTCTGCTAAGACAAGCGGCTTAAGCGATAATTGTTGTGTACCATGTGTTGCCTGGAGCGCTCGCAGGGCAATTTCTTTATACTTTTAATTGTTGCCCAGCCTTATAATTTACTGCATTGAGCTTGTCATCATGACGAACTCGTTCAAGGAGCGGATCCCACTGCTAGGGGGAGGGTCTGCGTTCAAAGTGTTCCCAAACTTTTTTTGCTTCTTTCTAAGTTTTTGATAGGCTACTGCTCATACGGAGACTTGCTGGCCCACGTACACTCGACTGCGGGAATTGTCTGTAATTTATCGTATACTAATGTGTGACTAAAACGTACGATTAGAGTGGAGTCTGTCGTACTGCAGGTTACAGTCAGGCGCCGTTCATTTCTAACTGGTTCACGATGGTAAACTCATAGCGAGAACTCAGGTCTTTCTGTTCAAGCAAATATAAGTTTTAATATGTCAAGTTATCTGTTAGAATGCGTGGAATGCGAAAGTGTTGAAATACTGGTAGTCTTTCCATAATAACGAGCCGTAGCCCAAAGACGAGTTTAAGTTGAATTTGAGCGAAGGTGGACTGTTTACGATTGAAAACTATCATTGCGTAAGCAGCAAAGATGCTTGCTCGTCAACCAGAGACTCACACCACTTTTGAGATCAAGTTATAAACCACTGAGTGTAGACACGATCAACGTAAAAAGGAAGAGTGAGCCTTGTATGTGGGACCATTCAAAGGACTCTCTCTGCAAAGTGGTGCTACATGAAACAGATGAGGATTCCTGCTCAAGTTTGAAAGGTGAAGGAGAGACTGCATGTGTACAAATTTCCTGTGTAAAAAGGACCTCGCGCTTCATACTCGCAGTTTCGCAGAGACTCTTTAATTGCATTCCCCTCAGGAAAAAAAACAACAGAATACGCTACGTGAAGGAGATGAAGCTTGGTCCTTGTTTTACACGGTCTTGTTCACCCTATCGCATCCTCTCCCTAACTGCTTTCAAAGGTCTAATTGGTTGGATGGACAGGCGGATGAAACAGAGTGAAAAAGTAGTTGGGTGACGGTGTGGGTAAACTGAATTCGGTGCTAAATTTGGAACTTATGCCAGATTATTTAAGGTTCGGTCAAGTCGAAGTGTTTGGTCCATTCGATCCGCCAAAGCAGCTCACTTTCAAAGGAGGTAACGTCTTTAAAAAGATACCTGTGACAGTTTGAAATTCAAGGTTGAAAGGTAAATAAATGTAATAAGCAAGCGAGTAGAACTCAATAAAATTGAAACCTTCTAATTTCTCATCCAGGAGAGGATCTGGTTTAACCATTAATGAGAGGGCTTATAAGTTGACTGTTGGAATGATTTCAGTGTTGAGTGTGAAAGCATAAAGAGCTTTTTTACATTCTTTTTGGATCATTAGAGTTTTTCGCAATCGAATTTTCAGCGCCTCTTCATGTTTTCAAATTCGAATTCCAATGAGGCTACGGGAGAGCACATCAATACAATATTAAATTTGCACTGTTTCTGTATAACAATCCTATAACGGCTCGGCTTGGCTGTGCTACTTATGGAAA
>MU915362.1:0-13123 GCA_036418165.1 Cooperia oncophora
TGAAGAATATAGCATGAGTCGAAATTCTAATATATGGTGATTCGTAGAGGAACTCCTTTTATTGCGCTGGGCTTTAGCGTCGAAACTTTGCTGTGCGTTAGGCAGCGTTCAGACTTCGCGATGGCAGCGCTTGGATCGCGCGTTCGACGCGATCGATGCAGTAGAAAGCATGCGCATCGATCGCGCCGAAGCGCTGCCGTCGCGAAGTCTGAACGCTGTCTTATGCGTTATGTATACTAGGCCCACGAGTGACTGCAGTTAAATCTATCTCCTTATGCGGTTATATTAATTTTCAGATTCAAGTCCATCTATCTCCTGTTTATTCGACGAAAGAATTTTGCGATCTTGCCTTGTTGTTCTTACCTATCAGAATGAGCACTGAAGTAATGTAACTTGTTTAAAATATTCCATTCAGATGTTTTTCAAAATTAATGTTCAGGAACACAAAAAATACGGTGCTGCTCTATGGTTTGATACTATGTGGAAAATGTATGAGGTGGTAGAAATGGGGGATAAATGGGGATCAGAATTACCAAACCTTTTTGCTACGTAAGTCATATGTATCCGAAATGCGCATCGACTTTATGCTGCCTTAGCAGGGGTGAAACTGCAAAAGAAAGCTTTAGACTTGCTTACAACAATCCAGACTTCATGGACTGGTCACCAATTTACGACACAGTTTTCACGCGATCGATTAGAGCAATGGGCTTGAGTATCCGTGAAGGCAAGACACCGGTGAGTTCTACTGCCTCTACCGCCAACACTTGAGCACTCAAAAAAGCTGTGCTATCGCACCATCATCCTCTTTTAACCCATCAAAAGACGGGCCTGCTTGTCGTTGACGCCGGAGAATTTCTCCATATTTCCGGTTCAGCGATGACGAGAATTGGCAGGTCGCTAAAGGTGCCGCTCTCCACAACGTGAATCCATTTCCTTACCTCCGACATCCTCAGAATGGGTGGCTTACACAGCAGCGACAGGCTTTTTCGTTGCGTTCTCCGCTTGTTTGTACTTCCATCAGCTATCGGCTGACTTATCGTCAACGATCGGTAACCCCTCTTCTTCTCTCAAACGGTTTCTTTCTTTATTCTTTATTCTTTATTCAGTACGTTGTGTAAGGCAACGTTAAAAATAAAACATGAAATAAAATAAAACCCGGAAACAGAATACAAACTCCAAGGAAACATGAATAAAAACAACAAACGACAACTATGAGGCAAGCAATTGTTTAGCTAGTGACCTTCTTAATGATGCCAAAGAGCCTTGGATGGAAGCGGTTTTGTTGAGGCGCAAATAAGCAAGTCCCGCTCTGACAGTGAAAAAGTTTCGTCTGAGAGTGGTTTTAGGTCTAGGAAACGATAGCTTTAGGTGAGCCCCCTGGTAATAGACGGAAGCACTGACACTGTTGGTTTACCTGCTTATCAGTTCTACGCCTTCCAGACTTCGTGATCCCAAGTTTGAAACGAGCGGACTCATGTATCGCTTCGACAGCACCATTCCAGGTTTCGTCGACAGTCGTGACGGTGGGAACTGATATGAAGATTCACCGCTCCCTCTTCTTTCACACGCCACCATTTAATGCTCTTGGGACCATATCGTTCAACCTGTTTCGACCTGGGCGATGTGATCAACGCACAGATCAGTGGACGATGTCGACTGTTTCGTACAGTATACTCTTCACATGTGACGAGCCCTTGGTCGCAATATCTAACAAGGACAAAATCTATCTGCGTTTTGGTACTCCCACTGTAGAAGCTGATGAGGTGGGAGTCACGTTTGCGAAACTTGGTATTCACGATGACCAGATTATGGGCTTCGCATACTCGGGTATTTGCTCACCATGCGTTACGTGACCCATAACCGAAACCACCATGACAACTGTAGCCGTCTTTCGTAGCGCCTACGTGCCCATTTAGGTCACCAGCAACAATTACGACGTCTTCTGACGGTATCTCAGCTACTTTTTTCAAGCAGAGACCAGAACTCGTTCTTGGATTGCTGGGTGTATCCCTCTTGAAAATACGCGGAAAACGCGTGGCACAGTCGCTGCTCGACAGCAACAACAACTCTCATCTCGCGGTCATCGAAATGCTCTAGATTCGCTATCGATTTACAGAAAATGAAAGACGATCACAGCAACCCCGTTAGTGATCCTTGACTCGAGACATGAAATTTTTCAAACCCGTAACCAATGTCCCTCGACTCGCGACTGCAACATCTTGATTTCTGCACCGCACAAAGTTCTAGAGTCTTCTGCGCTCACGTGAGCGCTCTAGAGCTCGTCTGCGCTCTAGAGCATCTGTCAGCTCATGAGCGCCTCGTCAAAGTTCCGACATTCAGCGTTCCTACGCAGATTGTTCTGACGTTGCGCGATTTTTAGATTAGCTTAGTTTCCCCCAATGCCCTCCTTGCATTGGAGAGTCTCGCATACTTTTTACACTCGCCGGGCCTTGCGAGTGCGTGTCTGCTCCCACGGACTCCGTGGCATTAACTTGGAAAACTTGTGGTATTGTCAAACATGAGTGATGTGGCATTGGTGATCAGAGGTCGATCGGTCACGTAGGCCTGTCGTCTGCATTCAAATGTGATCAGCTTAGCTCGCAGAAACAAGCAGTTCCCCGTAGCACCACATGGAGGAGCGGACTTCACCACCGCGCCACAGCCAAAGTGGTATAATGAAACTCCTGTTTCTCAACTGAACAACGTAGTGCATCGCAAAACAAAGCCCGAACTCCACGATAAGGATGCTTGAGAACTGCCAGTATAAGAATTAGTTCACTGTATTGAATTTAATGATAGAATTTCCACTGACTGGTCAGTTCTAGTGGTATGTTTCAGGTAGGGGACTCCAAAGCTGTTGAAAGTTTGAGTGGACTGGCTCGCATAGTGGTTGCCACACTTGGAGGACCCCGAGGGTGAGAAATTACGAATCTGTTGTTCCCCATCATAAGATGAAAATCATACTGATATCGCCTGCATGTGGTGCAGGCATTTTCGGAAAACTTCGAGTTCAATGAGTTCCTTAATCAGCTGGAACCAAACAAGTAACCTGACTTCATCTGATTCATTAGCTTAAGTTCAAAAGTTTGGAGTGATTTTTATGTCTGCTTAGCTCGATTTACTTTATACCGTGTGAGCGCTCCACCATTACCCATGGCTTACGTTTCAACTTCCAATTGCACGTAATGAAGCCTAAACACGAGGTTACAAGTGCTAATCTTGTTGCTAGTCAAAAAAGAAGCAGATAATACCGACGAAAATACCCTTAGTAAGACCCCGCATTTGTTTTGAGCATGACATCATAAGACGAAGAAAAAAGATGCGAAAGAGGTAGTGTACATGAATTGCCTGAGAGAAGGATACGGGAACTAAAAGGCGAGAGACAACCGACGTCAATGTAATCGCGAATGGTCTTCATGTCGAAGTAGATCTGCTACCGGTCTGCTGGGTAGCTGTAGCACATGATGATTTTACGAAAAAGCCTTTACTTTTAATGGAGAACCAGGTGTTAGGTGCCGACATCCCTGATGTTGATGCCATTTTTAGGTCACTTTTTCAACTCTTTACTCCTATCCTACTGTATCCTTCTCCTGACAGCCTCCAAACTTTTGTAACCGTGGCGTAATAGTTTCTCTAGATAGTACTGCCTGCTGTACCTTGCAAGGTTCAGTTGGAACCGATATTTAGGATGACCTCACCTTTCGACGCTATCGTCTTATTCAGAGGCGTGAGAATGTTTTGAGCTAAAGAAATGAACGCTTCCCAGCCAAGCGCCCGATCCACGCCGGCACTTCCGATGACGTGATCGGAACTGGAACACGCATGGAATACCAAACCATACAAACCATACTCCCCACGGTCCCACCTTAGAGGCAAAAGGATCCACTCTTTCATACGACAACCAGTAGCGAAGGAAACGTACTAAAGCATTACTAAAATAAATTGGATACATTTTTCATGTTGGCGTATTGGGATTGAACGCCTTGTGGTATCTACTACCACCATCATTCGTATTCGAAACACTCGCCCATTTGAGACTGTGTGGATGTTATAAAATCGTCATCGATAGCCTACAAACATTGTGGGTAGACGTTCTAGAGCAGGATCTCCGGTTCTACCAAGGGAGCCCACTGCATCAGTGCACATGACTAGGTCACATAATCATATAACTTTTTCTACCTGAAGGTGACTCAGCTAAAGTATTCGACCACAACTGCTATCACCTGTATCACCTGTGCTCCCGTTGATCATCGAGTTCCTCGAGCGGGCGCCAGTAACGTCTCCATTCGTCCCTGCAACGTGCAAGAGTTGCCCAACTCTCTCAGCTCGAGGGACACGATGAACTTCATACCATTCGTTCAGAGCTTTCACGAAGAAGTCTGACCATCGCAGTCTTCCAGGCGTTCGCTTGACATCCCGTGGAATCCAGTCGGTGATTGCTCTGGTCCAGCGGTCGTCCTCGAAACGCATGACGTGTCCGGCCCACCTGATCTTCGAAACCTTGGCAAATGCGGCGGCGTCTCTGATCTTCGATCGTTGGCGGAGTGCGGAGCTCCGGATTCCCTCTCTCACTTGCGTGTAGCGGGAAACTCCGAGCATCGCCCTTTCGATGGCGCGTTGAATAACGCCGACCGCATGCTCATCCTGCTTTCGTAGAGTCCAAGTCTCTGAGGCGTACGTCAAGGCAGGAAGGACCGCGGAATCGAAGAGGTGGGCACGGAGCTTGGTGTTCTTCGTCTTCTTCGCTACTCCCTCGATGTTCTTGAAGGCTCCCCAAGCCGCTCGCTTCCTCCTGCTCAGCTCTGGATTCATCATATTGATTTCACGACCTAGGTACACATAGCTAGAGCATTCAGAGATGGTCGTTCCGTTGAGCGTGAATGGGGCATCAGATACCAATCCGTTTCTCATGAACATCGTCTTCGTTAGGTTCAGCCGTAGACCGATTCTTCCACACGCAGTCGAATTCAGCCAGCATTCGTTCCGCTTGCTCGATGTTTGGTGTTATCAAAACGATGTCGTCAGCAAAGCGGAGATGGTGTAGTTGCCGACCGTCGATCTTCACTCCCATGTCTTCCCATTCCAGTTGACGCATGACGTTCTCGAGAGAGGCGCTGAAGAGCTTGGGCGAGATGGTGTCGCCCTGTCGGACCCCTCTCTTCACATCAATGATGATCTCCTTGTAGAATGGTGAAATCTTGGTCGTGAAGTTGCTGTAGAGCTCACGAAGAATCCTGATGTACTGAGTAGGAATACCCTGGTTGCCCAGGGCTTCGATAACCGCTTCTGTCTCAACGGAGTCGAAGGCTTTCTTCAAGTCGATGAACGTGAGACATAACGGCATCTTGTACTCTCGCGATACTTCAATCGTTACCGTGTGGATGTGATCGATCGTGCTGAATCCTCTTCGAAACCCTGCTTGCTCGCATGGCTGTCGTCTAGTGTTCTGCCAATCCTGTTCAGGATGACTCGTGTGAAGAGTTTGTAGACTACAGACAGCAGGCAGATTGGGCGATAATTGCCAATGTCGTACAGGTCTCCCTTCTTGTACAGCAACACAGTCTTGCTGGTTTTCCACGAGGTGGGTACCTTGCATTCCGACAGGTAGCGCGTGAAGAGTCGAGCCAGAGTTTTGACGAGAACTGGCGGAAGATTCTTCAGATGTTCGGGTCTGATCCTGTCGGGACCGGGTGCGATTCTTCACCGACGAGATGGCGTGTCGGACTTCGGAAGAGAGAACTGCAGGAACGACATATCCATCCTGCTCCAAGCGGTATGGTTGCAGGTGGACGTGGCTGTCAAAGAGATCCGAGTAGAAGTCGTGGATGACCTTCTCCATTGCCCTTCTGGATGCGGTGATTGTTCCATCCGGACGTCGGAGGGCGGTCATCTTGGTCTTACAGTTGGCGAAGTCGCGGCGGCGTGCGTATGCTCTTCCCAGCCTCTGCGGCTTCCACCAGTACTGCTGCTCTTCTCTCCTTGAGGTCTTCCTTTATCGCTTCTCTGCATAGCTTCGCAAGCTCAGACGTCAGCTGGTAATTGCCTGCGGCTCGTGCGGCTCCACGTTGGCGAATCAGCTCGAGAGTTTCCAGAGATAGACGCTTCTTGGTAATCTTGGAACCCTCTGACTTCTTGGCGCAGTCGTGAAGATGTGCAACAAGCCTTTCGTATTCCTCGTCGATGTTGTCAATGACAGAATCCTCCCAGAGCCCAGCGAGAGAAGTGAAGTGATCCCAGTTGATGGTGGTCTTGGGGCTTCGCTTCTTGAACTTTGCGGCTCTCTCCTCGCATCGAAAAGCGGAATCTTGCGCGAAGGAGACTGGTCGGATCCCGTGTAGAATTTAGGGACAACAGCGACATCGGTCAGGCAAAACCTTCGATTGCAGATGATGTGGTCGATCTCGTTATGGAATTGTCCACCAGGAGACTCCCATGTCCAGCGTAGAGTAGGGCTTCTGGAACTGCGAGTTACCATGGATGGTGTGGGTCGACATGATAAACTCAGACAGCCTTTCACCCTGCTCATTCCACTCCGTTCCGTGAGTTCCGATGTGAAGTTCTTCAGCCGTTCTTCTTGGTCCGATCTTAGCGTTGAAATCACCGACGATGACCTTGAAGAAGGTATGATCTTCCTTGTAGAACTTCTCCAATTCCATATAGAACGCTTCGAGCTCATCCTCGTCGTAGCTTGATGTTGGTGCGTAGGCGACGAAGATTGTCAAAGCTGGAGTTGAACCACATCTTCTCAATCGCAAACGTCCGATTCGGGTCGTCAGACTTTCGTACGAATCGATGTTCATGGCCAAGTGCGTGTTGACGAGGACGCCCACACCGCCAACGCCTCTGCTGTCGCATGTTCCGAGGAACAGTTCTTCTCCAGTCTCGTATACGGCGTGTAGCGGGCGATGCCTCCTCGGTCAGTCCGATGACGTCGTACTTGATCTTCCTGGCTTGCAACATCAGATCTTCGATGTGAGCTTCCGATGCAAGCGTCCGTGCGTTGAAAGTACAGATCGTCATCCTAGTCCTGGGCGACTTGAAATCTCCATTGGCCCTGTGATTTTAGCAGCCTCGCCCGAGCGGTCCCAGCCGACGTCGCCCTGTCGGTGGTTCCCTCAGGTTCAGGGGAATGAGGCCCATAACTTGTTACTGTTTTCGGCGAGAAGAAATTGACCACGCGTAGCTCGCCAGGCTCTGACGTGGCACCCTCCGCATTGGTACGTTTTTGGAACAGTCCAAAACCGTTCACCCCCACGCCACGATGAGGCTGCGGATAGGATTTGTGGGGGCACAACTGCTATATGCGTTTTATTGAGTCCGAAAATATGAAACTTGTAATAATGTATGTCAATCCGTCTGCCTTTTCGGATAAAGTAAGGTCTACTCGTTTTGGAAATTAGTGTAAAGCGGACATCGAAAAACGCAGTTACAGTACTCGTTCCGAAGTCGGAGGTCTGTGATGTTTCGAGAAAATAGAGTGTTTGACGGTAGGATTGGAGAGTACACCACGAACATCGCGACCGGAACAGGTGGGAAGGTTTAGATTTAAGAGGGCTCAACAACTGTCCAGAATGCAAGTCGGTTCAGTCCACCTATGAGAAGAGAAATGCTGGTGATGGCAGCTTGTCCATAAGCTCTAGTGGGGCGGATCACGAACGCGATAATGCTGGCTGCATACTTTGGTGTTTACCCACATGCATACGAGATGCCGGTTCGTACGGTGCGCCCCGGTGACACGGGGCGAGTCTGCGACACTCCTGAATGCTGTAAATCTTCTTAATGTGAGCTAACGCTAGCGATAGATTGGGTTGTGAAGAGGAACGACAGAACCGTTTACGGATATCCTTCTCGCTTACATTTCTATAAAACCACTAATTGTTTCGGTTTTGTCGAGGTATGTATGTATTGATGTTTGTCCGTCCGCAAAAGCTTCACGGTTCAAAAGCACGTCAGTGTAGGAGAGTGTACGACCGCTAGCCGGTGGCGAAACCAGTTGGTGCAGATGTATCAATCCAATGTTTTGATTGTGATAACACCCTGCACTATATAAGAGAACCATGTAGTGCACTCCAAACCATTGCACGAGCTGCTCGCGTGGCAGGTGGACGTGAGCACGTGCAGCGGCCGGGATGGGGAGTGGGTGGGGCAAGTGGGAGTGGGGAGGGTATAATGTGGGTGGTGGGATTAGTGAGGGAGAGTACGGTGGGAAGCATAAATGAAGTTTTGGTAGAAACTCATCACAAGTGTGGCAATAAAAGCGCCAATGAAAGCGATATGTTAAATAGAGGAAGGATCAACCGCTAGCAGGGTCGCGGATAAAATCCATGTTTTGGTATCACTTTGAGGCAATGTGTGATTGTTTACAACCTCACTATATAAAAGAATCATGTAGTGCACTATAAGTGAGCTACTCGTATGAACATATTGGTCAAAGATTGTTGACTATCTGTATAAAAGAAAAGCCGGTGAGGAGAATGATAAGCGCGGCGGAGCCGGGTCCGCTCAGCAATCCAACCTTGCAATCTTTATCTCGGAGGAAGGCGTGCAGGCATCAGCCGGCAAAGCCGGCTGGTGATGATATAAAAGGGCGAAAACATCCGTTTGTTACTCACGAATAGTGCCGTGAGATATACTCGAAATCCCTGAGATCGGGTAGGCGGAGCATTCGAACACTGTAAGGAACTGGTTACTAGTGGAATATTCCAGTCTGGGACAACTGTCATCTTGTTCTGTATTGGACAGAGACACGACAACGATTGTGTCGAGATGAAAATATCGCATCAGAAGCGTAGACGCCTTGAGGGTAAGTTGAAAAATGCGGCCACGCCTACCCGATCTCAGGGATCTCGAGTGTACGTAGAGCAAGTAGGCGTTAAACAAAATCAGCTTCAGTGAGGAAGTTATGTCTCTTTCTTCTCAGATCGGTATTCGTTATTTACTTATTCATTTGTATACCTTACCCAAACGCCATTGATCGTCACACTTAATCTGATTCAATTTAGCTGTCAGCGTCATCTTGAAAGGATGATGAAGTTGGTAGAACCCTTTATGCACCCATCGAATGAAAGCGGCCACACATTACTTGTACTAGTATTTCTTCAAATTCTTTTGCAAGAGATAGTCAATAGATACAAGGAGGAGCGCATCAAGAAGCACAAGAGGAAAGTATGTTGATGAATGCTGATGGAACGATCATGCTGTGCAATTCTACATCACCCCTCGCCCCTCAGACTCCTTTATTCAAAGTTACATTCAGGTTCCGCAGTCGTACTTTCTGACGAACGATGATATTGAGAAGTTCACGGACGCCATATTGCCGTCATTACTTTATGCGAATGTATACAAAAGACGGTGCGACGTCTAAAGTAAGAGAAATGTCGTTTTCTCTCATGGTATGGTCCTGGGACGAATGATGTCACTTCTCCTTGTTTGAACCGTCGCCGTCGCGAACGAACGAACGCCGGCGCAACGTGGATCACCCAGTCTGCATCACTTTTTACTCTGCTCATTAAAACCCACTCATGAAAAATATAATTTAGTTTACCCATAGCAAGTATATCACTGTCGATTTTCTTCAGGCGCCATCCAAGTTAGTAATGATATTACTGTGTACTGCCACCTATTTGTCCCGCTCCAGAGTGTTTCCAAAAGTATTTGAGCAGTAAGGCATTTCCTCCTTTTTACTATTCCGGCTCATGTCACCTTTCCTATAAACAGCATTTCAGCATTTATCCTGCAATCTTCGCTGTTGATGAGCCTCATAGACTAACACAAACCTTATCCTGTTTATATAACTTGAATGTGTTTGTGATTTCCCTAAATTTCTTCAAGCATGAACAATGCAAATCGGAAACGGACCCTATGGAGCAAAGACCTGTTAATATTCGGAAATGGAGAGGTTGTGCAAAATATCACGATCATCCAAACTACTAACTTTTCAATGCTATGGCGCTCTGTGGTTTTTACAACGGTCGTGCTCCATTTTGGCGTATGAAAAATTGGTTTGTTGTTAAGAAATGGGACGATGTCCTAAGCAGGACTTCGGAAGGCTGGAGCACTTAGGGCATAATATGACGTTCTCTGCCATACTTAATTGGCCCGAGTGTGTATATCGGCTCCTTAATGCGGTAAAGTGCAAGTCGAAAAGGTATATATAGGAAACAGCACAATAGCGAGTAGTGGTCCCACCAACTATGTTCAAATCTTACGTTAGATGTGGTATTGACATCCCCCGTAGCTGAGCGACAGATCATTGTTCCGTGAGCCACCAATCGTTAGAAAAACAGGACGACCGCAATGCAGCTATGAAGACACATCATTTTAGGCAATAGGAAGCTTGAACTTAAAAACTCTCCTAACCAAAAATAATACGATGACAAATCTTTTGAAAACCAAATCGAATATTCGGGTATCAAGTGGGGAGATATCCAAAATGAGCTCTGAAGACTGTAAAACTGAAAAAAAATAGGCAGCACTTGCAAGAAAAGCTTGCAATATGCTCAGCATCCTGGTGAAAACAACTGATCCGATAGCGATCATGCTGCAGTGCGCCACTTGTAGATGTGCAGGTTGTAGATGACAGCGGTCGGCATATGATATCTCGCTGAAGCGCTTAGAAGAACAAACTTCTTCAAAAACTCGCCGCACAGCGCCTGTTCAGACACACATTATAGGCAGCACTTGCAAGAAAACATAGGCATTACCATTTTTACCCTATAGGCCATATCAATTCATCATACCCACTACCTTCAAGTTTCTGAACACTAACGAAGTGGGTGCTTAGCAACAAGTTCCATAACATCATAAAACTCAAGACGCACTCTGTAAGTTTGAATCAACCTGTTGATCTTGTGTCTGTAGTGATGATTTCAGATTCGGTCACCAAACTCACCAATAGCAAAGTACTCTCTCAATATCCTTAGCGCAAGCTTGGAATTCAACATTAGAGGTCACCTGACAACATTTCGATGCCACTTGCTCTACCTTGTGGAGATGCTTATTGAAGCCATAGACATAAACGATGTCGAAAAAGCAAACATTGCCTTCAAGGTAAGGGAAAGTAGTCGTAGCTGTAAATGATCAGACAGTTTTTCTCCTAAAGTCTGGGTTTCAGCTGATATAGTGCTTAGCCAACCGAGCGGAGGCGGCCGGGATTTTCAAGTTCATTCCGGCAGTGGTAAAAGCATTCCTCACGAAAACTGCATTCCCCGGTTTGCAGAACCCAACGGACATGTCTCAGAGCTACAACAGAATAGGTGATAATGTTAGGACGTCATCCGGGGGGTGACGGTGAGAAAGAAAAATCCAGCCCAAGATTTATGGTCAGTATGCGAGTGACAAGTGCCTAGGAATCGCGATAAAAGGGAACCAAGACTCGCAAGAATAGAGAAGGGATTACACTCTTCTACATTAGAGGAGACACCAAAAGAAAGCTCGTGGATGATGGACTAGTCGAGGACTGTACTGACCGCGTACGCACCCTCGGCGCAATCCGGTTGCTAAAAAACAGAAGAATCAATTCTTCCCGACCATAAACGAGGCCATAAAATCGATTTCGGAACCGACTCAACGTAGCTTGATCTGAAAGGCCAATGATTTGCTCACAGCCCACAACCCATCGCTTTACAGCACCTTTTTCGAAAGAAAGTCTAAGAAAGTAACCTACAAAAGTGGAGGAAGACAAACGGAAATCGACAAGAAGGTCATGCTTCGGAAGTGTTGAGAACATCAAGATGTTCTCAGGTGATGAGTTGAGTCCTCAAAGCAGACCACCTCAGGTAGACATTGCAACAAGCCTCTACGAGAAAATGAGGGTATAAGCCGATAGGAGGATAGGTGAAAGCTGCTAGAATGACTGAAGTTGGTTGCTGGAGGCAGGCGATTGTTGCCAGCATCATTGGTGGAAGGGCTGCCCGTTCGGCCACACTCTCCTTAGACTCAACCCCAGGACGAACTCAGTGTACAAATACCGGATGCGGGATACTAAACCCGTATGGGCCAGTCGCGGACCAGCCCAGTTGAGGTCATGCTCGAAGAGCAAAAGCAGCGCACTGCTGAGACGCGAGATGGAGTAGAGGGAGACAAGGCGGCATGGATCTGGAGAGAGAAGGACCAGCAAATAGCTAGACAAAAAGACCCATACAAGCGCTGGTAAAAGACAGGATCTTGCTGCCTACCAGGGTTGCGAAATTTGCTGAGGCAGCCATAGCGCAGGCTAGGAACGAACGCCATGTGCAAGACGTTGAAAAATGGGAGACAAGTTCATCTTTCGCCTGGCCAAAGCGTGGCAGTGCAGTATGCAATCCATCGAGAAAAGCAAAAAACCTAACGGTGTCATTCAAAGGAAATCAGCGAAGCTCAGAGAGGGATGGGAAGAATACTTGGGTGCTAGACGAAGGTTTCAGCGCAAAGACAGCCCGGAGAGAGACGTTACTACAGAGTTACTCATCACCTTCAGTAGGATGAAGTCGGCTGAGAGTTAGAAAGGCTGAAGGTGCGAAGACATTGAATTTATATAGGGTACCGCTCAAGGCGTGCCGCCTGAAGTGCGTGGGTTAGGTTAGCTCACTCACTTCCTGAGCAACGTAGCTGCCGAAGGAAGGTGCTGGATGCTTGGAGGAGCAGCTCAGTTGTATCCACCATCAAACGGAATTGAGACACAACAGAGTGCTCCAACTGTTGTGGCATCAAGCTGACTGCGTATACCTTGAAAATCTACGAGCGAAGACTAATCAACGAAGACTGGGGGAACCTTCCCCAGTCTCGCAGGAAAACTGGTGTCATGTACTACGGATGCCGTCGTCATCTCTAGGGTGGTAATGGAGAAGGGCATGAGAAGCGGTGATCCTGCTACGTAGCCGTACTGGATCTTAAAGACAGCCCTCGCGCTCAAGTAGTACATGGTCGTCCTTCCTTGGGCAGGTAGTTCAGCCCCCAAGCTAGATACTATCTCACTCTCGCGACTCCTCAGCGAGCGAGGAGCGAGCTAGAACCGCTCAAAGTTCTAGTTCTAACGCCTGCTCAGTTGGACCGCCTCACTAGCTAGCTGCCCTCTGACGGAGAGCCGCTCAGTTGTTCCTTGTTGGGACGGCAGTCATTAATTTCAACTGCATGTATTTTTAGA
>MU915363.1:0-17249 GCA_036418165.1 Cooperia oncophora
TGAAGTCCCGACGAGTTTCACGTTGGCATCGTGCCACTGAGGGCTACGGTAGATAGGGCTGCTTGTACATACATCGTCATCCTTGCACTTGATAGTCAATGTCAGTGCGGCTGCGTGCGGCGCGGTCGCCCGCACCCGTACTGCACCAATCGTTGAACCAGGAAGTGACATTACTGTATTATATCCTTCGTGTTACTCGTTTTCTATCACTTTTTGTCGCATACGCGTTTCAACGAAAAGGCTGAGAAGGCTTCAAACAGTGTGCACGCTCCTTCTCGCCGACACGCCCCTATCAAGTGCAAGGATGACGACTGTACTTCTGTGATACTCTAGGTGCTTGATTAATAAAGTTTATCTGTAAAGACATAATAGGAGATCAAGATAGAATAGGTTACAAGTAACAAAGGAATTACAATAGAAATACGAAGCGATACAAGGCAACAACATAAGGCAAACAGAGGCACCAATAGAGACCGTATGTTCTTGGTTACGGGGGCGTCGCCCTCAGGAGAGCTGGCAGGAGGACTGCATGGCTCCGACCTGACAGATGGATCGAACATCCTCGCCTCGTCCACTGTAGTCTTCGCCAACGCCCTGAATGAAATCTAACGTGAGTACATTACCAAAACAAGAGTGCCGCGCCGTTCGGGCGGGTGGAGCGGCAGCCTTCACCTCAATCGGCTGCTGCACACTGGAGGGTCTGATCAGACGATCCGCTGTCGCTTCAGCGAGTAACTGCTCCACCATCTGAGCTTTGGCCACTGCTTGCTCGAAAGTCGCTGGGTTATCGAGCTTCACGTAGTACCTGATATCGGGGCGAAGTCTCGCGACGAATTCCTCCAGCACGCGTTCTCGCTGGCTGGACGTGTCCTGTCCAGCGGTAGCTGCTCTCACTAAAAGAAGGAGCCGATTAGCAAAAGTGGCTGACGACTCACCTGTTTGCTGTTGGCAAGCGGCCAAACTCTGACGAGCCATGTACCGGTGTTGCGGTCCCTCGAAGGACTTCTTCAGATGGGCTACGATCGTCGCGTAGTCTTCGCGTTCGTCGTTCGAAAGTTCCTCCACCTTCTCTCGTGCTACTCCATCAAGGTACCCTGTAAGAAAGTACGCTTTTTGCTGTGGCGTCCACGAAGTGCAGCGCATCCGCATGACATCCTCAAGGCGGCGGAAGCCACAAAGAGAATTGCATGGGATCCTCACCTGATCCACAGAATGGTACTATTCTTGGTAACGGCCCATCCGGGCTTACCGATGCAACAATGGGCAGAGAATTAATATGCTCACCTACTGCGGCAAAAGAAGTATTCAAATCAGTAAGTAAATTAGTATTACCTTCATTGATCATATGCGTCAGTCGCGTTGTTTCTGCCACTGAGTCGCTTCGCACCTCCGCTATGGCGAGTACGGTGGCATCACGAAGTGTCCTCGCCTCCCTCGCATGGATCGTAGCCCTATCATCCATGTCTGACAGGACATTAGCGAGGTTATCTGCAGCGGACACCTCCATAGTTGTTCTTGAAGACAGGGCACCCGCCCTAGAAGAATCAGCAGAATGGGTCCGTGACCGTGTCACAGGAGCCATTCGAATACTTAGAAGACGGTAGACGAGAGCTGGATCAGACGAGCGTGGCACCCTAGAACTCGAAGTTCGATGCTAATGATTACCTCCATCCGCGATCGGTGGGCGGGCCTTCCAATCTGATGAGGGCGCCGGTACCGTAATCCGCTATCCCCGCAAGTTCCCATCGGCGAATGCTAACATCCAGCCGCCGAGCATGGGAAATCTCCGATTGACAAGTTGTTTATCCTTGTGAACGGAAGAAAGGAATGTTTCAAAGTTTTCCTGCTTGGTAGCTGTCACGTCTTTGATCGCCGATGTTGTTGTTCAACGGAAATAGAGCACAAAGAAGCTGCGGAATGAATGCCTGGGAACTTGTATCTTGTTTCGCAAATTGTTGCGGTTTGAACGTGCTACCGAGCGAAACTGCACAAAGAAGCGTGAGAGAGCATACGGGCTACGTGAGGCCAGAAGATTAGAGAGCAAAATTTGAATTTGAACCACAGAAGGAAGATCAAGTGCTGAAACAAGAACAGCGCAAGTTGCCTTCGAACGTCACGCCGATTTCACCGAACGGACCTTCACTCAAAAAACAATTCTGTCAAAAAGAAGAGAAGCTGGAAGACCTGGGTCATCGAGCTGTTGCCCATAACGAAGATACGTCATCGACAAGTTCCTCTGAGAGCAATATCAGGAATCAAGGAAGCCTACCCGATGCCTCCCATTCAATCCAGATCAGCATCAGGAAGAAAAGCAAAACAACAAAAAAAATATCCGTTCGATGATGACTTACCTGCCGCGATAATAATCCGCTGGCAGGATACTTGAATCGGTTGAAACAGGTGTGCGACTGCCAGAGGGGCGCACTCGAATTCCGAGTGACGTTCTTCTGGTCTCCCTTAATTGAGCTGATAAGTGTTGACGAGACTCGCTCGCAGAAACCCAAAAGGCATAAAGACATGCCGGCAAGATAGTCTACGCCAGACATATGTTTCAAACATGGACCAAAAGGTCCGTCCTGTTTAGAAAAGGAACGGGGTAAAAACCTGTTAAGACACGTCAACTGCTCTATTGCAGGCATATACAGCGATCAGCGGCGCTCTGCCGTCATTATTTGGTGAGCCGTTCACTTACCTGTAGCACCGGCCAGATGGCTCAGAGGGAGTGCTCGCCGTTATGACAAGCGCTCCTGAGTAGAAGGGCTCGAAGGTTCGAATCCTCCACTGTAGAAAAACTTTAGCAAGCGCGTGTTATTGGCTTCCATTTCGACGCTGCCGTAAAGCGGCCGTGTCCTGAGTCGGTCTGGCCGGCCCTTAAGGTCACTAATCTCCCTCCAGCTTTCCAATTAATTGACAGCTGGGGGCCCTCCAGTTCCCTGCAAAAAGGGGAACGGGGGGCTTCCATGATCATAATCCAACGGGGTTTTGGCTTTGAAGAGAGCGTAGCTCACAGGACTCAACGGCCATAGATAGCTGTTCTTGGTAACAGGCCCATCGGACCTCAATAAAAAGGAGTGATTACAGAGCAATGAAGACAAGTATTTTTTGGCCCGTCTAGCGACGGTTTTTCACTTTTTTTTCCACTTTTTTAACTTTTCGACTTATTTCCCGGGAAACTGAAGCTCAAGCGATTTATATACATCCGCGGATACCTACCAGAATTCTCTCATTTTCCCACCGGTGGATCACAACAGGCCGCTTTCACGAAAAATTTAACGTCCCTTCACATCCTCGACGACTGCGGCGGCCTCGACAACTTCCATCATTTCTCTGGTGCACCAGTTATGAACTCGACAACTACACGATTCCTGAACATGGGACGAACTGCTTCAAAACACACTTACACGATCCTCGAGCTCGGCATTTCCGAAAGCGCTTGACGGTTTATACCCACGTCACGGGTAGAGCTCATATCTAAAAAAAAACTAATGGACAAGGGTTACCGTACAGTACGAACAGAAAAATGCAAGAGCAAAGAGAAAGAAAAGGCTTACCGTAAACGGGGGCTTTCACAGAAAATACGGTAATCCATGTCTGGAGACGACCGAGAGGGCGAAGTTCTCCGAGTGCTGGTCAGCCGGCTGTCTTCCAGACGCGAGTGGCCATTCTCGCGCTGGCTCAACCGAGCTAGGCACAAGGGTAACTTACCTGATCTACACTTACCTTAGCGAGGGGTGAACCACTCGCTGCTACCAGTCAGCTAGCGCCCGCAGGGAGGTGCTAATCACCTACTTCTGTGATACTCTAGGTGCTTGTTTAATAAAGTTTATCTGTAAAGACATAATAGGAGATCAAGATAGAATAGGTTACAAGTAACAAAGGAATTACAATAGAAATACGAAGCGATACAAGGCAACAACATAAGGCAAACAGAGGCACCAATAGAGACCGTATGTTCTTGGTTACGGGGGCATCGCCCTCAGGAGAGCTGGCAGGAACGGGCTGCAGGCTCCGGACCTGGCAGATGGTCGACTCCTCGCATCGTCCAGCTGTAGTCTCGCCACGCCCTGAAAGCTAACGTGAGTCATACCAAAACAAAGTGCCGCGCCGTCCGGCGCGGCTTACAAAATAGAAAAATGATTGAAATGAATGAGGGATTTAAGAATGAAAGACGGACCTATAGTTCTTACGAACACTACTCTGTGCAATCGTTCTGATCCCATGCAATCGTTCTAATCCTTTGGACATCCTTATCATCGCAACACGTACGTTCCCCAAGCAATTTCGACGCTGTTGTCGTGAGATACTGTGTTTGGTGTGCATCCAGATTTATTTACGGCTCATTTGGGGGTACGGTGTATGGTTGTTCGCCTACTGAAGTTACCGTACTGCATTTGTTAATAGCCAGACACTCGTTCCGGTTGTTCATTCTTGGTTTTCTCGCAAAAATCCAAAATGACTTCAGAACTTTTCCTCGATGAGGTTGTAGTGCCCTGTTGTAACGCGGTCTGTGTGTAGATTGCCTGTGATTGTGTACTGACGATGTGGATCAAGCACAGCTTTATTGCCGGACGCCTTGAATCCCTGCTCTTGAATGGAGTCCCACTATTGGACGACGAGGCTGGACTGCTTGATTGCGAAGGCTTCTGAATGAATGAACCATACCGGCTTGCCATCACTTCTTATACCATATTCTATCTTATCACCTCAAAGATACTTATCAATCATTGTACACAGCGCGTTAGTGAAGAAGATCATTTTTCCTATGACAAACGTTAACACTTGAAATGAAAGCTCAAAGAAGTGAACTAACTGTAGCTATTGTTACACTCCCCACCCGAATTTTGGATACCGGTATAATTTTCCTTCAATTTCTTCCAGTTCTTTTGTAGTTTCTTCAATTGCTTTACGTAATCTGTCTTTTGAATCCAGTATCGTACACAGCGCCCTGTGGTGACCGTTATCCCTGTGGATGAGAAACTCCAGATTTGTTCTTTCCAGTATTGTCCGGCAATACCAGCAAACTTTCTCTTTTTATTTTCTTGTCTTCGACAACATATCTGAATAGTAATCTCCAAGTTCTCCCTTCTTGTAACCTCGGCATGATGTCGAATATTTAGTTATTTCTGCCAAACGAGGTTATTAGATAGAACCTTTTATTGGCCCGACGTTTCGACCTTCTCGTCTTCTTCAGAGGCCTGAAAATGGCTCGAAGCTTTCAATTTGTCACCTACCCGATCAAGCGCCTTCCCCACTCTAGCGTTTCCGACGTCGTGTCCCGAACACCCCCGAAGAACCCAGTAATAACTGCGCTCAACTCACCGAGGTTCCACCGTGCGGAGCCTAGCTCACGCTATGTGTCAGTAGTGTAAGGACGAATGAGTCTCACTAGAGTCTCATCGTGTCACATAAGTCAAAATTGCCATTGTGCACGTCGCCCTTACTGTAGCTCGCACTCTGATACAAACGGCAAGAACTCATTAGTAATTGACGGACATTCGTTTCGGCCGTTCATCCTTGGTTTTCTCGCAAAGATCCAAAACGATTCCAGGGCTTTCCTGGAAGAAATCTCTGTCTCGTACCCGAGTATAGTACAGCTAACATCAAAGTCATTCCCGTTATGCTCCTCAATCTTATGCTTGCCAAGAGGAGTTGTCATCATATCACGCCTCTTCCCAGCTAGGTGTTCCTTGACGCGAGTAGCTAAGTCCCTTCCTGTTTCCCCGATGTACGTGCTGTTACAAGCCTGCATTCAAGTTGGTAAATTACCCCGGTTTGATCGGGTAGGTGACAAATTGAAAGCTTCGAGCCATTTTCAGGCCTCTGAAGAAGACGAGAAGGTCGAAACGTCGGGCCAATAAAAGGTTTCTATCTAATAACCTCGTTTGGCAGAAATAACTAAATATTCGACATCATGCCGAGGTTACAAGAAGGGAGAACTTGGAGATTACTAGAAGACATACCGCCGAGAATGTTCTCCCTAGTGCGCGAAGCACTCTCCCTTCGACAAAAGATCGTATCCATCCGGCAATCCGTGAAGTTTCTTCAGCGCTGCAGATCGACCGGCGTGCTTCCTCGCTTCATTTTAAATAAGAAGATCGGCGCATGTTGTGGTTTGCCAGAAAATGATCCCTTGATAATGAATGTTTATCGTTCTATTCTAGGGATTGCTATTAAGAGAAAACAATATGTACTGTATTCTTGTATTGTGAAGTGTAATGCAAAAGAAGAAGCATGCCGACGTCTTCTACCGGAACGAATTTGGAGGAGGATTGAGGGTGGGTCGAGGGAGATTTGTGACATTATTCGATCTAGGGCAAAAGCCACTCTTTGTGCGAAATACGACCGACTTTTGCGATCGCTTCCAGGAGAACTCCAGTAGTGACAGTGATAACAATTCTACCGACCACCGCTTTACTAACGATAATGCTCAAAATGACGATCAAACGGGCAAGAGTCTGTTCTAGGCGGCGCTCAGCTTTCTGCTAATGTCTTGAGTTTCCTCAGGCGCGATAACAACATGCAGACTTCCTTGGCTCCTAATCAGAGACTGCTACCTACTGTACCATTCCCACGTACTATCTATAAAGAGCCCGCCCAGTAGTCGAGACGGATGTGAAGTTCAGAATCTTAGCATCAGGTGTGCTGAGCACACTCAATCGATGCAGACGGCTTCACCATAACAATATGACTTATGAACAATGGCAAGGGTTCAGAGAAGTACGTGAGCTGAGATCGAACGGTACAATACGTGTCTCTGTTAGCGACAAAGGTGGCGAGTTCGTCGTAATCCCACAGTCATTAGACCGTGAAATAACCGAACTCCATCTGCAGGATTCATCCGTTTATCATCGCGCCACCGTTGAAGACTTTATGAGCCAATGTAGACGCCTCAATCGTGTGTGGATGACGGTGGGAAGATCTGCCGGAATTGATGGAAAGTTTTTGACTAGGCTCAGACTTGACAAGCCTGCTTGTCCAGTCTTTTACAGCCTGGTTAAAACCCACAAACTCGCTCCTAACGATATGTTGTCAATGTCACCGGACACATATAAAATAAGACCTATCATAAGCTGCGTTGGTGGACCAACCGACCGGATATCATGGTACCTCAACACAATAGTGAGCCAGTTGCTGACCAAGATCCCCTCTCACCTGACCAACACGAACCAATTCCTTCACCAGCTACACAATTCGAATTTCGGGACCGATTGTGTAGTGGAGTCGTTTGATGTCACTGCACTTTACACGAACGTCCAAAACGAACAAGCGCTACAGGCTTGTCAGAGATGCTGGATATGCATGTTGCCGCTATTAACACCTTTGGACTGAATAAAGTGCACATCATGACTCTGGTTGAGGAATGCTTACGCTGTAATATCTTCAAATGGTCAGGACGCTATTACTCTCAAGTCAGAGGTTTGGCAATGGGTCAGCGACTAGCACCAGTACTCGCGATCTGCTTTATGAGCAGAATTGAAGAACCAGTACTGAGTCGCTCTCCTTTGATGTACTGCAGGTATATCGACGACTGCTTCATTATAACATCAACACAATCCGAAATGGATGAGTGTTTCCGATTACTAAATGAGCAGTCGCAGTACATAAGGCTCACACGAGAAGTACCAAAACACGGTTGGCTACCATATCTGAATACGCAGGTGAAGCTGTCCAATGGCATTGCTAAAGTAAAGTGGTACCGCAAACCTAGCTGTAAGAATATCCTGATTCACGCAACGTCTTCACATCCTGCTGCAGTGAAACGTGCAGTCATCAGGAACATGATCACGACTGCAACCAGGATGTGCACAGGCGAGGAAGAACGACAGGAATCGAGAGCTCTAGCTTCGAAAGTTGCTGGAGAAAATGGTTATGCGAGCATATCGTAGAACATCGAATGCCAGCCTTCGACATGTATCACGCCAAGGGAAGCTACCCTTGTGCCTTCCTTTTATTTCCGATGACATCAGCACTGAAATACGTCGCAGTATTGTGAGAGCACAGTTGCAGGATGATGTTGTCTTGGTGAACATTCCCAACAGCAACATCAAACGCCAACTTGTTCGCAACAGACTGTACGACAGGCAGTGCATGACACCAGATTGCGTTATTTGCCCATATGGAAGGGTAGGAGATTGTGAGAAAACTGGGGTAATTTATCAACTTGAATGCAGGGCTTGTAACAGCACGTACATCGGGGAAACAGGAAGGGACTTAGCTACTCGCGTCAAGGAACACCTAGCTGGGAAGAGGCGTGATATGATGACAACTCCTCTTGGCAAGCATAAGATTGAGGAGCATAACGGGAATGACTTTGATGTTAGCTGTACTATACTCGGGTACGAGACAGAGATTTCTTCCAGGAAAGCCCTGGAATCGTTTTGGATCTTGCGAGAAAACCAAGGATGAACGGCCGAAACGAATGTCCGTCAATTACTAATGAGTTCTTGCCGTTTGTATCAGAGTGCGAGCTACAGTAAGGGCGACGTGCACAATGGCAATTTTGACTTATGTGACACGATGAGACTCTAGTGAGACTCATTCGTCCTTACTTACTACTGACACATAGCGTGAGCTAGGCTCCGCACGGTGGAACCTCGGTGAGTTGAGCGCAGTTATTACTGGGTTCTTCGGGGGTGTTCGGGACACGACGTCGGAAACGCTAGAGTGGGGAAGGCGCTTGATCGGGTAGGTGACAAATTGAAAGCTTCGAGCCATTTTCAGGCCTCTGAAGAAGACGAGAAGGTCGAAACGTCGGGCCAATAAACGGTTCTATCTGAATAGTGTGTTCCAATGTATTGTGTAAAGGCCAATGGGTTACTTCGTTTCGGTCCTGTCCACCAGTGATGGTGGCTGAATTCTTCTTTCGTCAGACCTCATGTTCCGCAGTCGGCAGGGTTATCTTCCGAGAACACGTGGCCAAATTGCGTAATGCAGCGTTCTTTGTCTAGGTGGTCCACGATCCTTCTTATCTCAATTAATCTACGGTGAATAAAAATTTCTAACTCTCGTTTGGGGAGCTTTCAACCAGCACAAGGCGATTTCGGAATCCGATAGGATATAACTTTCTCTTATATGTAGCACACCCTTCAGTTGGGTTATGATAGCATTCGCGAGACGTGCTGCCAGTGTGATTGCGTTCATTTCGAGCTTTGGTATTGTTGTGTTTCCATGGATTGAGGGTAGTTTTGATTTTGCCATTAGAAGCTGGATCGTTTTACAGTGCCTCATATAGGCGCATGCAGTTATTCCTGTGGTGCTAGCATCTGCGAAAATCACAAGCATCACTGTGCTCATTTTTGGCGTCAGATATCTTGGAATAGATTTGTGAAATCGATCATATCGTTGCTGATTTTGTTCCATTCTTCTTTTTCTTTATTGGGTAGAGGGATATCCCACTTGTATTGTTTTCTAGGAAGACCTTTGCTCTATGGAGAAGCGGGATGTACCAGCCCATAGGGTCGTATACAGTGGCTATCGCACTTGTTACAGTCCGCTTAGTGATTGTCGTTGAAGACTCCTTCATTGAAGCACTGAGCCGCCAGCGTATCGGTCTTAGAGTTCCACTCGATTCCAAGAACCTTCTGAGTGTGACTACTTGCTTTATCAACACCCGGTATCGAGTCCATGAGTGCCAAATCCTTGGATGTGAACTCACGCAAGTTCATTTTCAACTCCTGGAATATTGCTTTTGAGCTACGGTAGAATTGTAGCGCTTCTTCATACGTATCACTTCATAGGAGAACGTGGTCCACATAGAGGTTGACCCTTGATGTTTTGGGCTATATCTTCTTCTTTATGCCTGTCCAGATGGTAATGGGTTGTTCCTGCCAGAAGAAAGGGGAAAGGGAGAACTGTAGTCCAGAAGTGACTCGCGTAAAGCGAAGTGTCTGGATATTGCCTGCTGACAGAGGTTGCTTATGATCCTTGAGCCACAGACAACGTGTTGCGTCCCTATCTACTTCATGTAGACGAACTTGTAAGAACGCCTTTTCCACGTCCGAAATTAGTGCTATTTTGCCGATCCGAAAGCGTAACAGTAAGCCATATATCATTGGTAGCATTACTGGTCCTCTGTGCAGAACGTCGTTCAAGGAGGGACTATCTTTGAAGTGAGCTGATGCGTCAAATACGATACGGAGCTTTGTTGTACTTTTCTGGGGAGTTATAACTGGCTGATGAGGGATGTAGTGTACTTGGACTCCTTCGTTGGAGGCTGTTTTCGTCTACCGTTTCTAACAATATTCTTGCTTGAGCTGATCTTGAAAGATGCCATTGTATTGGTCTAGTAATTGTTCATCTTTCTTCAATGAGTTCCAAACACTAACAAGGCGTTTATACGCTATTGCTCGGTTATCTGGTAGATTTGGATGTTGTTCCTTCCATGGTAGACGCACGTAATATCCATCTTCTCGACGTTCGATGGACTTGTTGAATTGCTCCCAAACTCGTTTGTCTAACTCGGATTGTGCTTTCTTCTCAGGTCCAAG
This sequence comes from Cooperia oncophora, assembly GCA_036418165.1. NCBI lineage: Eukaryota > Metazoa > Nematoda > Chromadorea > Rhabditida > Trichostrongylidae > Cooperia > Cooperia oncophora. Next base: position 10,488 of record MU915363.1, read on the forward strand.
GAATTCTTCTGTCGCAGCAGAGTCCATGGTCCAGTATTGTTCCCATTGATCTCGTTCCTCTTGGGAGATTACTGAGTCTGTCTCTCTAACCATAAAGACATGAGCAGAGTTCATTGACCAGTGATAGGTTCCGGAGTTCCCTTCATTGTCATTATCTTGTGAAACTTGTAGAACTGTATCTTCTCCATTTTAGTTTTGCCACAGATCAAGTGGCCCAACTTTTGTAGGTAGAACGTGTAGTCCGGACGGTAGTGTAAGTGGAGGTATATCACTCCTCACAAAGGACCATAACAAGTCGCATCCTAAGAGAATAGGTGGCTGGATGATCCTTTTTCTTGTTTTGCCTTGATTGCAAAATCAAGATTACGAAGGAATTCTTGAGTTGATAGGGTCGGCCATCTTATTGAATGAGTGAGAATATTGTGTGTGAGTAACTCGAGAGAATGTGGGTTTCCATCTTCGTCCCACATCTCCATTCGTACTCTTTGACATCCTTCGCTCGATTACCTCCTTTGTGCCGAACGTGTTCAACCTAATGTTCTTCAATAACAAGGTGCGTGAATGATTCCTCGGTTCCGGTGTCGAAAAGAACAACTACTTTGATCAGAGCCCTGCTGTTGGCATCCAGCACAACTTCCCCTGTGGGTAAATAAGGATGTTGGGAGCTTTGCGTGTTCAACATCCTTGGTGGTGAAAGTATCGGCGTTTCCTGTGGTGGACTATCTTCTGATTCCTGAGTAAATATAGCATTCGAGTGAATCTGATTTTGTGAGCCCTTGTTGAATTTCATCTTTGAACTGTCATTCTTCTTCCTGAAACCTCCATTCGAGATGCTGGTCTTGTTTGCCAACGAACTCTTGTTGTTCGAAGGCGTTGATGCCGATTCCGAGAATGGTTTTGCCCTGAAGCAACACGAGGTATGATGTGGGCCATTGCAATTGAAACAAAGGCGACCCTTGCACTGATGTGTTGCATGATTAACTGATGCACAAATGAGGCAAAGTCTATTCTGTCGTAAGTAAGATGACCTGTCTTGAGGGTGTAGAGATATTGTTGGGAACTATACGGTAAGGTTACTGTAAAGTGGGCGGAGCCCCGCCTGTATGGCCTGGCTCTTGCCTGCGGCGTGACCCCAGTTAATTACCTAGACTGGCTGACCTGCTGACCTCTCACAAGAGGCCTTTCAAAGACGAAGAGATAAAGCGAATGCGATTGAGCGAGATTATCAAGCGGGGCCCAGTCAAGAACAAGTGGAGCAGTTCTGTAGGAGGATGGCTAAATATGTCACCAATGTAAATGATTTTTGAGGCGCAAAAAGTTTTCTGTGATTCGTTCTATGTATTGTTCGAGTTGTGAGTTTCACTTAATAATTATAATAATAATTTTATTGTGTTGGCCAATAAGTAATGGCGTTTTTACTCACGTAAATTAATATATGGAAAATGATAATTGTTTTCCAATGAGTTCTACACTTTTCGATAGATAATTTTCGGCTCTATAAGTTAGCATGGTTGTCTTCTTACTATTTCTCGAACTGTGTCGATTTTTATTTCACTGAAAGGGAAATTCGGGTTGACTCAAAAGTGAGTTTTCGACCATTACTTTTTGCACTTTATCTCGGCTCTTAAACCACAGAAGAAGCAGATGCCTCCTATGGCAGCTTGAAGTTAATTCAAGCGATTAATAGGTGGAAATTCGGACCTTGTAAATGTGCAACGCATGGGGGGTCCTCCTGGGGAGCGACGGCCTGCAGAACCTATCCACTAATTTTCGGACGTATAACATCAACTGAGGGTGGTAGTTGATGATGAGGAAGGGTTTCGTGAATTAAATGATTCACCATCCCTGGTATGAATAAGGTTATTCATGGGTTCATACCAGGGATGGTGAATCGTTCTCAGTTGAACTCAATAGGGCAGCAGGTCCGATGCTTCTCTGTGAGGTCTATATTGTAATATTTAAATCGCTAGAACCGTCATAATCATTCCTAAGAGACACAGCGTCTTAGCCATATACTTACCTTCTGGGTCTAACGGTTTTAACTTCTCAATTAGAAGTAAAATGGGGAGGCTGTCGAAAATGCTCAATTTCGTCGGCGTGACCCTTCAGTTTGAGCACTTAAACATTAGTGGGAGTAGACAGTTCAAGGAAACTAAAAGACTGTCATGTAGGGCAAGGAATTCTCTACAAAAAAAAATGATAAAACGCTATGGCAAAAGTTTTCATTTTCAGCGCGATATTTCGAATAAGAAGGAAACGCCATTACTTATGGGCCTACCCAATAGGTGCTAACAATAATAATAATAATAATAATAATAATAATAATAATAATAATAATAATAATAATAATAGCAATAATAATAATAGTAATAATAATAATAAGCCGAGGTCAGCAGTCGTCGCACGCAACTCGATGAGGTCGCACTCCAGGCGATAATTAAAAGGCGAGATACGCTCCGCCTCATCCTACAGTAACTTACCGTATACCTTCCCAACAATATCTGCATACCCGTCTTGAGGTGTCGGGTACTTCGTGCAGTTCACCGAAGAGTGTGCATCTCTGCAGTACATGCACCTAGGTCCTATTTTTGCGTGCGTGATGCTTGATTTTCCCGTAAAGGTTGCGTCCTTTTGGTACAATGGGGTTCGTGGACAGAATTTCATCTATGAATCTGGAGAGGTGTCCCATCGTAAATGTTGTTGCTGTCAGTCCTTGTTCTTATTGATAACCTTCTGGTTAGTGGAGCCAGGAAATTTAGCAAGTCTCCTGATAAACCATGAGCTGTTTATGTTTTCTCCCTTGTCCTCTGACGGAACAATAATGGTTTGAATTTGCTGAAAGGGAGCGCTGGTCCTTCATTTATGGGGATTTCAGAGTGCAAGACTCTATTCGCTCGACCAAATGGTTTACCAGTGTTTCCTTGTTATTGTATTTTTCGAAAAGACATGATACCGCTTTAGAGAGTTCTCGCTAGTGACTCTGAACTTGACAATAGCCTCTCGTGCCTTCCTTTCCATGCGTTCAACAAGTAATTGTACTCAACCTTCTCAGGATCCTTCGAATTGATGTTGCTATCGAGAATCTTCCAGAAGTTATCCCACTCCCATATATCCCCATCGAAGGTTGGAATGGGAAGCGGTGGTAACTCTATAGCTTTGGGCTGTACGGGACTCTCTGGTACTGGTATTGCTTCCGGAGAAGCTTGCGCCGTTTTCATGGGGATTGCCTGATCAACTCGTGTTGTGTACAAGCAACCGAGGAGGCGGCCCTGTAAGATGACTACGAAATCGAACGCCTTCGATATTATGGTTTCTGCTCTTTTTATGTACTGTTCGGGACCTTCTTGATCACCAATATTGGTGTTTTCTTGGTTGTCAACTTCTGCTGCCAAGTCATAGAGCTTTCTCAACTTCCGTCATTATGTTGATTGCTTCTTGCGCCCTACTTATCTTTTCAGTTTTTTCTTCTTGTGAACTATCAAATGCAACTGAGAGCTTCTTCTACTTCTTCTGCCTTGATCCCTCTTATTGATTCTTCTAACTTATTATTAACAATGTCAACAGGCGCTTACGTGTGGCGATCTGATTAGCCATGATGCTCCTTGCGCAAGTCCGCACTGTGAATCTATTGTATGTATGCGTATTGTACTTCCGTAAAAATGACTGCTAGTTCCTGCTGAAAGAGTAAGCGAAGCTGACAGTTAATGCCAAATAGGAGCGGTGGGTTTGATTACAGAACTAGCCAGGTACCGCACTGTGAATCTAAACTACCGAAGAGACGAATGTTGAGCTGACCTGAGCTCGTAGTTTGCCGATGCATCAAATTTGTAGTGCTTTGTTGCCGCGCGGTGTTTTCTGTCGATTGCTGACTGTGTATGACGATGTGTATCATGGACAAGTTTATTGCAGGAAGCCTCGAATCCCTGCTCTTGGAGTCCCACTATTGGACGACGAGGCTTCACTCCTTGAATTGCGATGCGTTCTGAATGAATGAACCGTAGCAGCTTGCCACAACTTCTTATACCATATTCTATCTTATCACGTCCGAGATTATCAATCATTTTACGCAGCGCGTTAGTGAAGAAGATCATTTTCCTATAACAGACAAGTTAACACCTGAAATGAAAGCTTAAAGAAATGAACTAATTGTGGCTATTGCTGCAGAGGTTTCCGTCTCGTACGCCAGTATAGTACATTGAACATGAAAGCCGTTCCCGTTATGCTGCTCAATCTTATGCTTGCCAAGGGGGTGGTCATGATAACACGCCTTTTTCCAGCCAGGTGTTCTCTAATACTCGTAGCTAGCAGTTTCTCCGATGTACGTGCTGTTACACGCCCTACATTCAAGCTGATAAATTAAAAACACCAAAACTCCAGCTTTCTTTCATTCGTCCTTAGGCAGGTTTATACTTCGCGACAGCAGCGGCGATCGCCGCGATCGTCGGTACGTGGCAGAGCGCGCCCCAACGCTATTATGGACCGCTCGCTTGATAAATAAGGAAATCCAACTTGTGAGACCTTCTTCTCTTAATAATGGCTACTAACTGATAACTTACGACTTTCTATACATAAGCGGATCTGGAATATGAGGTAAGGAGGTTTCACTTCTTTTTAGGTCGGGATGAGGCCAACTCCATTTCCTGGGTGAGCTTCTTTTTGTTTCTTTTGTTTTTATTGTTTCAATTTATGCAAGCGCCTTAAAATTCCTATCGTCTGAACTGTTCCAACTTCCAAAACATTTATAGTTCACAAGTCGAGTTCAAACAACGAAGAAAAAAAAAGAAACAGAAAGAAACACCTAGGAACCAAAACACTAATCATTTTACGCAGTCAACAGGTGAAAACGTTATAACCTCATGTATAAGCTCGACGAATGAAAAAAGAAACAATAAAAACCTACCCTAAATGAAGCTCTCACGCTTTTTGCTCATTTCTATCCTGAATCAAGAAAGAGAAAACAGAAAGCCATTAAAGGCAAAGCCCGCGCTCATTTGCCATCTTAGATAATGTCTCCGCATAAAGAGGACAAGGTTCAGTGTGAAACAATAGTGAAGAAAAAACAGAAAAAAACCAGCCCAATGTCCTAAACAGAACCCCATTTGATTCCAGTTTATACGTGCAAGCGATGGGGAAACAGCTACGGACGAGCTCTCCAAGCCAGAAATAGCTAAGGCGCCTCGTTTGAAGAATTAATTAATATTTCTTCTTCAACTGAACTCATCGTATCATATTGTTTCTTTAGTGTTTTTGGAATTGTGTTTTGCCTTTTGAATTAAAAATAGTGCCATTTTCTTCAAACATTTCGCGCAAATTTATTATCACCTCACAATCCTATTTATGACAAGTTCAAAAAAGAAAGGAAAGCTCTAACACTGATCGATATTAAGCGGTTTGGGTAAAGTGGACACGTATTGAATGGATGTTAGAGTGGGACTTCGCCACATTCGGAAGTAAATGGTCTACTATAATAACCCAACAACGCCAGAGATACGAAAATGCGCGCGACAATAGATTGGGAGGGGCCACGCGGCTCGCGTCGAGCGATGGCTCATCTGCCCTTCTGTTCCTCCTCGGCAAAACAGAAGTAATTTCGCGTTTAGGACATGAATATAATTCATCCGCGCCTTTAAAGCTATATTGGAAAAAAGTTAAACAGTTAACAATGAAAGCGCAAAAGAAAAACAGCAAAGCAGGACAAGCAAAAAAACAAAAAAGCAGCATGAGAAAGAAGGCTTGCGATTCACGGGTTGGATGCTGCAGTTGAAAAACAACACATATCTGAAAAACAGAACACCGCATGAAAATCACAGTCAGTAAACGTGTTAATACGTTTTTACGACACGTAAAATTTTATAAAAAGTAACAACAAATTACAAAACATGATATGGGAAAACAAAAAGCACGATACGTTCCCAGTTTTACCCCTTCGCGCGCTCAGCTGATCCAATACAATCCTACGTCCGTGCAAATGACGAAAGCGCTTACATTTTCATGCTTTTCTCGTCCCACAACTTGGTTTTTCACTGAAGGGCGGCGCTTGGGAGGCGGAGTCACTGGAAAAAAGGAGGAACCACTGGACCTATTTTGCCTTATAGCGCCCCTCTCCTGCACTTTTTTGCCGCGAAACCGGTACCAGGGTGTTCGTCGCGGACCGCTCTAACCTCCTGACGCCATATTTTTAACTTCGATACCTCATCGCGGACCGTTCCTTTAATTGGGTTCACCTTTCTTTGTGTCAAACCAAGCTTCAGTATCTAAGAAAATTGCAGTTAAAGGAAAAAAGCATGAAATTGAGTCGCTTCTTCCCAAAAGCCTTCGGAGCGCAAGTAATAGCGTTGGGGCGCGCTCTGCCATGTACCGACGATCGCGGCGATCGCCGCTGCTGTCGCGAAGTATGAACGCTCGTTACTAATTTTACTGACACACAGCGTGAGCTAAGTTCCGCATGGTGAGACCTTCGGTGAGTTGTTAGCACTCATTGCCGGGTTGTTCGGAAGCGTTCGGGAAACGAAGTCGGAAACGCTACGAGTGGGGAAGGCGTTTGGTGGGGTAGGAAACAAATTAAAAGTTTCGAGCCATTTCCGTTCCGTCTGCCATTTCGAGGACTCTTGTCAATCGGAACTGCTCTTGCTATAAGGGTCCTAGACATTTTCTCATCGCATACACTGGCCCAGCAGTTTAATGGAGAAGGAAAAGGAGCAAGGAAGAGAGAAGGAAGGAAGGAAGGGAAAGAAATAGAAGAAAAAGGAAGGAGGAGGGAGG